>JANEYH010000025.1:0-76832 GCA_024713555.1 Spirodela polyrhiza | reverse complement strand
AATTCCAGCCTCGTTGGTTCAGGGAACCACTTCCAAAATCTTATTTTACCCTATTTTAAAGCCTCTTTCTATTTCTCTTTTTTTCTCTATTCATTTCCCTTCCATAACTGTCAACTTCCTTTACACCACCTTCTAGGAAAGCCTATTTTATTCTATTTTAAGCCCATTTCTATTTCAGAAACTTTCTCAAATATATTTCCCTCCTAATTTTCAATTTTTGTTTAAAATTCAAAGTTGACACCCTTTTCACAAGCTCTAGCCTATTTAAGGACGCCCCATGTAGCCCAAAGGCAATTGAACTTATTTTATGAATAGAATTTCGTGACTTTCTTCTCCTTGACGGTTTCTCCCCTCTACTAGTAAACTCTAGCATCCATGTGGACTCAGGGAGTTAGTTCATTGGTTCTATGGATTCAGGATCCACCCTTGAGCACCAAGGGAATAACTTCTTCATTTTGTGGACTCTAGACAAGGCTTCACCTAAAATCTCGACTTTTGAGGATTCAAGTCGTGATTTTAACCCCTCTTCTACCAACCTCAAAATCTGCTCAACTCAAAGGATCATCACCAACAGTTTCACTGCACCAAGTGGTATCAGAGCAAGGTCAACATTCCAAATTTATATTTCAGAATCATTGGCATCAAAATACTCTCCTAGGTGTTTCGAAATTTAGGGCTCATATTCTAATTTTCAGTATATCTTTGAGTTCTACATCAAGGATTTCTTTTCCTTCAGTATCAGTTTTTGGGATAGTTCAAATCGTCTTATTAATGTATGCTTCAAAGATGAGTGTAGAAGATGATCATGTTCAATGTCAGAAACTTTTTAGAACAAGATTCATTGTTTGCAAGAAAGTTGTTAAAGTGATCATTATCTTTCAGCAGACATGGTTTAGAAATTAAGGTTGAAAAGGGTGGAACATCCTGATCCATACAAATGTGATTGGATCAAGAAGGATTGTGAAGTAGATGTTACGTAAAGATGTTTACTGAAAGTTTCATGCGATGACAAATACTATGATGAACTTGAACGTGATATAATTGACATTGATTTCTATCATATGCTGCTAGGAGGACCTTGGCAGTCTCATTTAAATCTAACATACAACTACATGAAGAATCAATATGTAGTTTACCAAGGTAGACAGAAATTAGTGTTTCGTTGTCTCGAAAGTTTTTCAGATTCTAAGAAAAGTGTAGAAAATCAAGTTGTAACAAATGTAAAGAAAGATATTACTGTGGATGTTGCCACTCATCTAGGACCAATATTTTCTTATCAGTCAACACTTGATCATATTGACTTTCTTGAGAATTAGATAAACTCAACTGTACAGTATTTTGACATTAAGCATGATGAACAACTACATATAAGAGATTTATCTCAAGGAAATAGTAAGAAGAAGGCCATTCATGAAGATACAAGCTCAATTCATGCAAGTGTCAAAGCAAAATAGTATCAAAAGCCAAGCAAAGTTTGAATAAAATCTTTCATTATTTTTTAGGACCAAAGATTGACAGTTGTTAGACAAAATTACAAATATCTAACACCAGCCTCTATATGTTTAACAGTTCCTTGGTTTAACATTGGCTGCATATATAGGTCAAAACAAATAGACTTATGGATCAGTTCTCTTCAAGTAAGAGAGACTAATGTAGACCAAGAAATCAGATCAAATCCAGACATGAAGATTTTTGATCCAGGTGGATAAAAACTACAGGAAAATGTATCAAGGAAGCTGAAGAAGCCTTAGTTCAATGTGCCAAAATTTCAAGGAAGCTGAAGAAGCCTTAGTTCAATGTGCCAAAATTTCAAGGAAGCTGAAGAAGCCTTAGTTCAATGTATCAAGGAAGCTGAAGAAGCCTTAGTTCAATGTGCAACCTAATTTCAATAAAATTCAAGAATACAAAAGAACATGAGGCAACGATGCAAGCCAGACAAAGCTTCATACTCATAACACAAGGATGAGTTTTCTTGAAGAAGGGGAGACTAATGCAGCCAGCCAATATGACATCTATTGGAACAGACACACGAAGACCTGAAGATCAACTTTCTCTTTTTTTGAAGTTTCTATTTCTAGAGCTTTCCATTTTTAGACCCTTCTGTTTTTAGATCCTTCCGACATTTCATTCACTTTCTATTTTTCTACCTTCCATATTTAGATCACTTTCTATATTTAGATCTCATCCTTCCTTTATTCCCTTTCCATTTTGGACACCACCTTCTAAAATCTTGTTTTACCCTATTTTAAAGCCTCTTTCTATTTTTCCTCATTCCTCTATCCAATTCCTTTTAATAACTGTCACCTTACTTTACACCACCTTCTAGAAAAGCATATTTCGTTCTATTTTAAGCCCATTTCTATTTTAAAAACTTTTCCAAATTTATTTCCCTCCTAATTTTCAAATTTCATTTGAAATTCAAAGTTGACACCCTTTTCACAGGCTCTAGCCTATTTAAGGACGCCCCATGTAGCCCAAGGGCAATTGAACTTATTTTATGAATAGAATTTCGTTTCTTTTCTTTAAGAGTTTCTCCCCTCTGCTGGTGGACTCCAGCATCCCTGTGGATTCAGGGAGTTAGTTTGTTGGTTCTGTGGATTCACGATTTGCCCTTGAGAATCAAGGGGATAACTTCTTCGTTTTGTGGACTCAAGATAAGGAGGCTTCCACCGAAATTTCGACTTTTAAGGATTTAAGTCGTGATTTCAACCCATCTTCCACCAGCCTCAACATCCGTTCAACTCAAAAGGGTCATCGCCAATAGTTTCACTGCATCAGATATGGTGCCTCTGCCAGCAAGATGTAAGCCCCTAGACCTGAAATGAATTTACTAGGTGAAGAAGAGTAAAAATGGAGATGTGAGACACAAGGCAAAATTGGTGACTAAGGGATAAAGGCAGGGCATTGACTTTGAGGAAGGTTTTCTCAAAGTAGCAAGAGTTGAAACTGAAAAATGAAATCGAGGATCATTGATTAGCCCCAAATACAATTAAGCAGAAATTTAGGATCAGGAATTTACCAATTTAAAATAATAAAATAGGTAAGTACTATAGTAAGTTCGAGGTTGATCCACAGGGAATGAGGATTAGGTGTTAATCAGTTTTTAATCTATTTAATTGATAGATTTAGCCAAAGGAACTCAAAGGAGAGGCAATGGAGAGTAGGAAGGATTTTCACCGTCAAAAAAGGGGGAAAAAGAAAATTGATGATGTGGACAATAATCTGAGGTTAAACATGCTCACAAGATACTCGTAATGCTAAATCGAAACTGTAAATCAATTTATATGAAATGTACAGATACCTAACCGATTGATCTTGTGTGGAACTTGTCGAACCTGGATGAACTTACATCGGTGATGCAGTGAGCCAATATAACATCTATTGAACCAGAACACACGAAGACCTGAAGATCAATTTTCCATTTTTTTTGAAGTTTCTATTTTTAGAACTTTCTATTTTCAGACCCTTCTATATTTAGATCCTCTGACATTTCGTTCACTTTCTATTTTTAGACCTTCCATCTTTAGATCACTTTCTATATTTGACACTTTCTATTCCCCTTCTATTTTGGACACAACCTTCTAAAGTCTATTTAACCTTATTCAAAACCTCTTTCTATTTCTCTTCTTTCCTCTATTCATTTTCCTTCCATAACTGTTAGCTGCCATTACACCACCTTCTAGAAAAGTCTATTTCATTCTACTTTAAGCCCATTTCTATTCCAGAAACTTTCTCAAATGTAATTCCCTCATAATTTTCAAATTTCATTTGAAATTCAAAGTTGGCACCCTTTTCACCGGCTCTAACCTATTTAAGGACGCCTCATGTAGCCCAAGGGCATTAAACTTATTTTTTATGAATAGAATTTCGTGAGTTTCTTCTCCTTGAGAGTTTCTCCCCTCTGCTGGTGGATGCTAGCATCCCTGTGGACTCAGGGAGTTAGTTCCTTGGTTCTCTGGATTCAGGATCCGCCCTTGAGCACCAAGGGAATAGCTTCTTCGTTTTGTGGATTCAAGACAATGAGGCTTCATCAGAAATCTAGACTTTTGAGAATTCAAGTCGTGATTTCAACCCATCTTCCGCCAAGCTCGACATCTGCTCAACTCAAAGGGTCATCACCAACAGTTTCACTGCGTCACTCGGGCCTCTATATGTTGCCGATGCCAGGCAGTTTTCCTCTTCGAGTGACTTTTCAAAGGATCTCCGTTGTGAATTCGCCTTTGAATCAACCAAAACACATCCAAAAACGAATGCAGAACCTCAATGTTGTTTCACTCACACTAACAAAAGTCAGGGCATTCGAAGTTAGGTTTTTCTGTCCCCAAACGGCGGCTTAAATGTGTAAGGGTTTACATGAGAGTATGGGTGTACACGTGTACGCCTGATCCTGCCTTCTCATGGGCTGGTTTCCTCTCGAGTGAATCTGAAGCATTGGTTTTAGAGATTTTGTCGTAGCCGTAGGATCTTCCCAATGGTTGAGATCCACTGCACCCTCAAAAACTACGTCCACCGTTTATTGTGTGGACGTTTTCGTTGGCTTCCAATCTCCACATTTAATGATGCCGCGTGTCAGCACCTCAGCCCTTGATCATTTCGCCTCATCTCCACAAATAAGATCTTGTCTGGTGAAGCATATGTCGGCTTCCTAAAAGCCAGCAAAAGATATAAAAAATTCCTAAAATTCTCTCAGTGTAAAATTTAGAGAAAAATTTTGAAAAATTCTCTAAAATATTAAACTTCATGAAATACTCAAAGAAATAATAAATGTTTATTTTTTTAGTATGATAACATGCTATATTGTAAGACTTAAGCTCTTTAATAAAATAATTCATGTCATAATCAGCATGTTATCACACCCTGTAACTTGAGTTATTGCTAGACTCTTAGAGAGAAAATACTTCAAGTTCTTACATGGTAATTTCACATCAATTCATATTGGCATTCACATCACACATCAACTAACTTGCCTATCATTTCACAGATCTTCATTGGAGATTTTCACCTGCTCATGTTTAGACATTTATGAATCACAATCAAGTACAGTTCAGGTTCGCTCATTTTTTTCAAACTCAACAGCTGAATTGTCTAGTTATCAATTCATCTACTTTCATCACTAGCCAAATATCACCAATAGATTTTAGAATTTGAGTTTACTTCAGATCACTGCAACCTATTAAATATGACTCATGTGTTGTGCAGGTAGCTTTTCCAAAGCAAAGTAATACTTGTCCTAGCCTCACATGTGGAAGCTCCATGGTACAAGGAGGAAAACTCCTCTTCTATTTGCATTTGGGCTTCACTCTGCAGAAATATTTCTCTTTTTTTTTTTTTTTTAATACTAGCAGGTAGCTTTTCTCCAAATATTTGTTAGAAGTTGAAATGTAAATATTCATGCTTTGGAGGCTCACACTCTGCTAAATTCTATATGAGCATAAATGCATTGAGTGATCTTCCTTCAACTCGTGATATAAATCACATGGTATTCTTAGCTAGAAAGACAAGTAGCTTAAACTACTTTTATGAGAATAACAGAAGTATGTTGAATTTAAAAAAAATAATTAAACCTACTTACTACAAACTCATGTTCATGAATAGATATCTAAAACACTACTCAGCATGGTTTCTCTTCTTAAGATTCATTTAATGAAGGCAACTTTGTGAGTATGGAGATTAAATAAACAATATGACAATCTGAATTGTGCTGTTTTGATTGAATCTTTCTATAATGCAGCTGTACGATAAATTCAAAAATGTGTGCATTCATATATTGTGGGTGCATACTACAGGAAACATATCTTCTCACCCCCCAACTCAATTCATGTGCTGTCCCTAGTGCATAAAAAAATAATAATAAATAAAGATAAAAAATCAGAGATAGGAGATGCAAACTGAATAAAGCTGTTCACACTGTATTTGTTACTGCTGTACAATGTGTGCATTACCCTACGGCCATGATCATGTACTGAACCCATCTGTGTACTCCATCTGCATTAACAGATAACTACAAAAGAAGATTGAAAGGAGGAAAAGCCACTAAACAATAAGTTGATATATTGACTTTCAAAACTCTCAATTTAGTGATCAGGATGTTTTCAATGGGAGGTTTGAGATGGTGGCAGATCCTGTAGTTGAAGAGAACTGTCTACAAGCTGTTGCTCATGCTTCATGTATGGTTTGAGCCTTTGCCCATTCACTTTAAGCTGCTGATCTGTCATAGGATTTGCATTTAAAATGGCACCACAATCAAACAATTTAATAACAATGAAAGGTTGACGCAGTGGAGAATTCGACTTGCTGAAATCTGAAATATTTGATATAGCATGATTTGAGATAAATAGAAATCTCGTTCTTGAATCTACAAAAATGTGACTTCCGTGAAGATCCTTCACCCTGAGTCCACAGAATGAATGAACTTCGACCCTTGAGTCCACAAAGGGTTGATCTTGAATCCACGAGATCAGAAGTGGTTCCCTGAACCAATAGGGAGGTTAAAATCCACAAGCAGAGAAGATAACTTTCTGAAAAGAAAGGAACTTCAAATTCTATTGATAAAAATATGGCCTGCCTATGAGGTTAAATGAGAGGCCTTTATAGGCCTAAACGATAACTAACTTACAAGAACTTCGGATCTCTAGAGATCCTACAAAATAGAAAACTGTTAAAATAAACCTAAAATTCAGGAGGCTCTGTTAAGAATGTCCTTAACTAACTATAATTCTAAAAGAAGTTAAAAACGGCCCTAAAGTTAAGGAAGTTTGTTACAAACGTCTTTAACTATTAAAATTTATTTAAATAACAAAAACGTGAAAGAAAATAGTGAATAATAGATTTGAACACATTTAACATGTGCTAAATCTATTAATCAGTGAAATAAGTCTTTACACCTCTTGTTCTTCAAGATCACTCGAATTTTTGTTGAAACTGAGCTACATCAAAGGTCCATCCCACCTTGATTTCAGTTTTCCTAAATATAGTTTCAGGCGTGAGTTGTATAGCCAAACTTTTTGATTTTCAAATAATAACTACGATTCAAGTGCTTATCATGAAAAGTTTTAAGTTTATCTTTATAAATCACTGAACTTTCGTACGCCTCAATTCGTCACTATTGTAGCTCTGGAATTTCTAGAATCCTATTTTCCCCTGCATCGTTGATGTAGCCAATATCACATCCACTGGCGGAGAAGACTTCAAGACCTAAAGATTAACTTTCTATTTTTAGAACTTTCTATATTTAGAACCTTCTATATTTAGAACTCTTTAGACCCTTCTATTTTTAGAACTTTCTATTTTTAGTCCCTTCTATTTTTAGAACCCTTTGCATTAGCTCATCTACCTTCTATTTTAGATCTCATCCTATTGCTGCCATCATAAATCCTCCTTCTTTATTCAGCACCTTCCTATTTTAGCGTATTTAAAACCTCTTTCTATTTCTCTTCTTTCCTTTATTCATTTTCCTTCCATAACTGTCACCTGCCTTTACACCACCTTCTAGAAAAGCTTATTTTGTTCATTTTTAAACTCATTTCTATTTCAGAAACTTTCCCAAATATAATTCCCTCCTAATTTTTAAATTTCGTCTGAAATTCAAAGTTGGCGCCCTTTTCACAAGCTCTGGCGTATTTAAGGACGCCCCATGTAGCCCAAGGGCATTCAACTTATTTAATGGATAGAATTTCGTGACTTTCTTCTCCTTGAGAGTTTCTCCCCTTTAGTGGTAGACTCCAACATCCTTGTGGACTCAGGGCGTTAGTTCGTTGGTTCTGTGGATTCAGGATCTGTCCTTGAGCACCAAGGGAATAGCTTCTTCGTTTTGTGGATACCAGACAAGGAGACTTCACCGGAAATCTCGACTTTTGAGGATTCAAGTCATGATTTCAACCTATCATCCGCCAACCTCAACATCCGCTCAACTTAAAGGGTCATCACCAATAATTTCACCGCATCAAGTGGTATCAGAGGCTAGTCGAGCGCCAAAATCAAGATTTGAAGATGTCCCGAGGTAAGAGAATCGAAATTAATGAAGATGAAAGATCTGAGGTATGCCCTATCTCTCGCACAGAGTTTTTTGAATATCAAGAACATATGGATCAAAAGTTAGAAAGAATGAGTGGTACATTGAAGCAAATATTATTAAGAATGTTTACCTTAGAAAATATTTCACATGTTCAGAGTAATCAGAGGTAGAATGACAATGGTCATGTTTCTCAAAAGTTTCATTGTTCAGATTCTGGCAGTTCTGGAAGTAGATCTGACTGTGATGAAGGTAGAGATTTCTGTATGAAAATTGATTTGCCAAGTTTTAATGGTCATTTGAAAATTGAAGAATTTCTTGATTGGCTTTCTGAAGTTGAAAATTTTTTTGAATATATGAAAATTGCTGATGATAAACAAGTGAAGTTGTTGCATATAAATTCAAAGGAGGTGCCTCTGTATGGTGGTAACAGATTCAGATTACTCGCACTAGAGCTGGTAAGGATGTTGTGCGTAATTAGAATAAAATGAAGAAATTAATGAAGTCAAGATTTCTTCTTCTAGATTATGAGTAGGTCTTGTATCAACAATATCAAAACTGTCGACAAGGGAATCGATCTGTAACTGAATATGTAGAAGAATTTTATCGATTATCTTCTACAGTTGATTTGACTGAATCTGAATCATACATGATCTCTAGATTTAAAAGTGGCCTTCGGTGGGATATTAAAGAAAAGGTTACATTACAATCATTTTTTAAATTGACTGATATTGTTATAATCTCAGAATGTGCAGAAGCTTTGTTAGAGAAAGGAAAGACCAGAAATCGTACTTCTAACAGTGCGACAAATTTTTAGCCAACTTGATCAAGACAGGCACCAATTTCTTCTTCCACTGGAAGAGTAGCAAACTCAGCTGTACAAAAATCAAATGGATTGGCACCTAATGGTCGAAATAATGTTCAAAGAAATCCATATGTTCCTAATTCTGTTCCTAAATGTTACAGGGGCAATGAAGAAGGTCACAAGTCTAATGCTTGTCCAAAACGAGGAGCTGTGAATTTTGCAGGGGCCATCGATGAAAATAATAGTGAAAATGAAGATCATATGGAAGCAATTGAAGAAAATATCATTGAGGATGGAGAAGAACAAGATTTTGGTCATTCTCTTGTTATGCACAGAATAATGTATTCACGAAAGGAGGAACCAGCACAACGTCACAATGTCTTCAGAACAAGATGCACTGTCAATGGGAAGGTATGTGACGTTATCATTGATTCTAGAAGTGGTGAAAATATTGTTTCATCCACTATGGTGCAGAAGCTGGGACTCAAGGCTGAGTGACACCCACACCCTTACAAAATTGAGTGGATCAAGAGAGATTCAGAAACAAAGGTGACAGAAACTTGTTTGATTAAGTTTTCAATGGTAAATAGATATTTTGATGAAATCCACTGCGATGTTGTTGATATGGATGCATGTCACATGATTTTGGGACAAACATGGCAATATGATATAGATGCAACTCATTTAGGAATGGACAATCACTATGTCTTTTACAGATTGTGAAAAATTTGTTTTACACCCAATTCAGGACATGGATTTCTCTATTAAAAAACAGAAGAAACAGATTATCATAATTGATACAAGTGAGTTTTTTACTAACCTGAATCGAGATACTGAGATTTTTATGCTGGACAAAAAAGATAATATGTCATTACTTTCTACTGATTCTATTCCAGAAGTAGCCCAAAATATTTTAGAGGAATTTTCTGTTATGGAGGAAACATCGAACCATCTTCCTCCACTCAGAGATATACATTATCATATCGATCTTATTCTAGGAGCAAGTTTACCTAATTTACCTCAATACAAGATGAATCCAGATGAAAATCAAATTTTACAAGAACAAGTCGAAGAACTGTTATAAAAAGGACTAATTCTGTTTCAGCTCTCTTGATTCCAAAAAAAGATGGAACCTGGCATATGTGTGTTGACAGTAGAGCCATCAACAAAATTACAGTAAAGTATCGGTTTCCTATTCCCAGATTAGATGAATGTTTGATATGTTATGTGGTTCTAAATTATTTTCAAAGATTGATCTTAAAAGTGGCTATCATCAAATCCGGATTCGTCCAGGAGATGAATAGAAGACTGCTTTTAAAACAAAAGTAGGGTTATATGAATGGTTAGTGATGCCTTTTGGATTGTCAAATGCTCCAAGTATATTCATGAGAATGATGAATCAAGTACTAAAGCCCTTTATTGGAAAATTCGTTGTTGTCTATTTTGATGACATTCTGATATATAGTAAAACTGAAGATGAGCATATTGATCATTTGAGATCTGTGCTAAGAGTGTTCTAACAGAATGAATTATTTGTCAATTTGAAGAAGTGTAAATTTTGGACTACCAGTATTATTTTCCTGGGGTATATTATCAATGCAGAAGGTATCAAGATAGATGATGAGAAGATTAAAGCTATTAAGGATTGGCCTGTTCCAAGGAACATACATTATGGCTCCTATTACATAATGTATGAAGAAAGGAAATTTTCAGTGGACAGAAGCTGCAGTGGTAATATTTTCTTGGATCAAAGAAAAATTATGCACTGCCCCTGTATTGGCCTTACCAAATTGTGATAAATTATTTGAAGTAGAATGTGATGTATCAATTCTTGGAATTGGAGTTATGTTATCTCAGGAAGGGAGACCAGTTACTTTTTACAGTGAAAAGCTAACTGAAGCTAGAAGAAAATGAATTACTTATGAATTGGAATTTTATGCTGTAGTGAGAGCACTGCATACCTGAGAGTATTATTTGATTCAACGAGAATTCATATTATTCATTGATCATCAAGCTTTCAAATCAGTGAATACTCAGACTAATATCAATAGAATGTATACATGATGGATATCATTTATTCAAAGGTTTACTTTCATGATTAAACACAAGTATGGAAAGTTAAATAGAGTCGCTGATGTATTAAGTAGAAAGTCAGCACTACTCATTACTATACGTGCTGAAATTACTGGTTTTGAGTACTTGATTGAGTTGTATGCTTGACGCAGCAGTGACGCGGAAGATAAACAAGATTTGGGCTTGAATCTACAAAGCTCTAATCTTGGAGAAGAAACCAACCTCTGAATCCACAGATTCGGAGTCTCCAACCCTTGAGTCCACAAGGGGGTGCCTGAATCCACAAGCAAAGGAAAGGTTCTCACAGGGGAGAAAACTGATTCAACTAAAAAAGGTCAGTCCCTCAGGTTACAATGGGGGCCTTTATATAGGCCTAGAAAGGGGGTGGGGGCGCTCATAAAAGGAGGATCCTAACAGATCCTGAGGACAGACTCTGACTAACACTGAAATGACTTAAAGCAGACTATGATAGATTGAGATCTTGAACAAATCCTTTAAAAATACTCCGAAGTGACATAAAGCAAGCTCTGACAAGTAGATATACTAAGCAGATCTTAGGTACATACTCTGACAGTCTGATATCCTGAGCATATCTTGGGTACAGACTGAACCCCATTAAAGTCCCTTCTAGAAGGAAGGAGACATAAAGTGCCTTCTAGAAGTGAAAGGACATAAAGTAAAAAGTAAGTATTACTTTTCGGACCTCTAGCCCACTAGTGACATATGTGGGCTCTCTCTTTACTACTTTTCACTTTATGGCCCAAATTTAGAGTAATTGGGCCCAACTTCGAAGTTAGGACTTCAACTGGTGTCTTGGGCTACATCAATGCTCAAGATGAAAACTTTGCAGTAATTTGGAAGACTTGTAAAGAAGGAAAATCACCAAAGGGATTTCATATTCAAGAAGATTTTTTATTTTGAGGGACTCAGTTATGCATTCCTCGAACATCTTTGCGAGAGAAATTGATTCAAGAATTACATGTTGAAGGACTTGGCGGCATTTATGACGTGACAAAACACAACAAATGATGGAAGAACGTTATTTCTGACCACAACTGAAGTGAGAAGTACAGAGCGTTGTTCGAAGGTGTCAAACTTGTCAAATTAATAAAGGACAATGTCAGAATACCGGTCTGTATATGCCACTGCCAATTCCAGAGAAGGCATGGACTGACATCTCTATGGACTTTATATTAGGTTTACCTCGCACTCAGAGAGGTAATGATTCTGTCTTTGTGGTGGTAGATAGATTTTTGAAGATGGCACACTTTATTGCAGGTAAAAAAAGTAATGATGTTGTTTAGACTGCTAATCTTTTCTTTAAAGAGATTGTTCGCCTACATGAGGTCCCACAATAGACAGAGATTTGACATTTTTATCTCATTTTTGGCGCACTCTCTGGAAGAGATTTGACTCGTCTTAATTTCAGTACCACCAGTCACTCTCAAATCGATGGTCAAACAGAAGTGGTCAACCGGACATTGGGTAATTTAATGAGGTGTATCTCTGGAGAACAACACAAACAATGGGACCTTGCTATATAGCCCAAGCAGAATTTGCATATAATTTTATGGTGAATCGATCTACGCATTATTCTCCATTTTCTATTGTGTACTGTTTCCCACCTAAAATCCCACAAGATTTGGCACAATTACCTCTCAAGCATAGAACCAGTATTGCAGCAAATAAAATGGCAGATCACATCAAGGCAATTCAGGAAAATGTTCAGAAAAATCTCACTGCTAGTTATACAAGATACAAGCAAAAGGCAGATAAGAAAAGGAGAAAAAAGCTTTTCTAAGTTGGTGATTTGCTAATGATATATTGAAGAAAGGAGAGACTGCCCACAGGAAATTACAACAAACTCAGTCCAAAAAAATATGGTCCTTTCAAGATTTTGAAGAAGATTAATGACAATGCTTATATGGTTGACCTTCTAGATACTATGGGAATCTCAAATACTTTTAATGTGATGGCTTTATACGAGTATTTCTCTGAAAAAGCTGAACACTCAGGGACAAGTTCTTTTGAAGAAGGGGAGACTGATGCAGCCAATATCACATCCACTAGCAGAGAAGATGTCAAGACCTGAAGATCAACTTTCTATTTTTAGACCCCTTCTATTTTTAGAACCCTTTGCACTAGCTCATCTACCTTCTATTTTAGATCTGCTCTTATTGCTGCCACCATAAATCTCATTATTTATTCAGCCCTTCCTATTTTAGCCTATTTAAAGCCTCTTTCTATTTTTCTTCTTTTCTTTATTCATTTTCCTTTCATAACTGTCACATGCCTTTACACCACCTTCTAAAAAACCATATTTCGTTCTATTTTAAACCAATTTCTATTTCAGAAACTTTGTCAAATATAATTCCCTCATAATTGTCAAATTTCGTTTGACATTCAAAGTTGGCGCCCTTTTCACAGGCTCTAGCCTCTATAAGGACGCCCTATGTAGCCTAAGGGCGTTGAAATTATTTTTTATGAATAGAATTTCGTGAGTTTCTTCTCCTTGAGAGTTTCTCCCATCTGCTGGTAGACTCCAGCATCTCTGTGGACTCAGGGAGTTAGTTCATTAGTTCTTAGGATTCAGGATCCAGCCTTGAGCACCAAGAGAATAACTTCTTCGTTTTGTGGATTCAAGACAAGGAGGTTTCACCAGAAATCTTGACTTTTGAGGATTCAAGTCGTGATTTCAACCTATCTTTTGCCAACCTCAACATCCGCTCAACTCAAAGGGTCATCACCAACAGTTTCGCTGCGTCAAATGTCAAGAAGATCTTGAGATGAAATTCAAGAGGAATCTGTAATGGGTCTATTCTTCTATTTTACAAGGAATTTTCTTTGATTTCCTTCTGAATTAGTGATAATTTGATCATTTAAAATATAGTCCATTTGCACATTTCCTATCTCAGGCTTAAATTTTCGTGAAATAAGCAGTGTGTCTCTCTCAAGGAAGGGTTGAGGCTCAAACATCTCACTAGGGATATTTGGTGATCCTCCGTATTCAGTTAGATCTGAGATATTGAATGTACATGAAATGCCCCAATCAGGTGGAAGATCAATTTTTTATGCATTAGATCCAATCTTTTCTAGAATTTTGAAAGGTCCAGCACTTCTAGGCTCTAGCTTGGAGTACAGTTTAGAGATTCTAGCAGGATTAAGTCTAATTATGACCGAATCACCCACATTAAATTCTTTGGATTGTCGATGTTGATCAGCCAACTTCTAATAAGCCTCATTAGGTAATGTAATTTGTTTTTCTATCTGCCCATGCAATTAAATGACATGCTTTGAAAATTCTTCTGCAGAAAATGAAACTTTATCATGTATGGATGAGGGATGCAAATCTATAGGTTTTCTAGGGTTGAAGCCATTGGTGATTTGGAAAGGGCTCATACCTGTGGTTCTATTTATGGAAGAGTTGTAGGCAAATTCAATTTTAGGAAGCAATAAATCCCAAGTGACTTGATGATCTTGAATAAGACACCTAAGTAGAGTTCCTAAACTTTTATTGACTATCTCAGTTTGACCATCGGTTTGGGGATGGAAAGCTGATGAAAATTTTAATTTAGTACCCATTTAATGCCATAAAGTTTTCCAAAAAATAACTCATAAACCTGACATCTCTATCAAATACTATGGATTTAGGAATTCCATGGAGCCTAACTATCTCATTAAAGTAAAGCTTGATGATATGTGAGGCATCTGATGTCTTGAAGTAAGGAATGAAATGAGTCATCTTGGAAAATCGATCAACTACCACAAAAATTGAATCAAATTTCTTGAGTGTCTTTGGTAGCCCTAAAATAAAATCCATACATCATCCCATGGTTTTTGTGGGACTGGAAGAGGTGTATATAATACAGTATTTTGTTTGACTTGCTTTCCTATTATGCAAGTCCTGCATCGGGTTATAGTTTTGGCCACATGTCTTTTGACCTTAGGCCAATAAAATCTTTCTTCTACTTCTTGGATGGTTTTATTTCTGCCAAAATTACCTGATAATCCTCCCTGATGTATTTCCCAAATGACGAAATCCCTAACCAAAGTTTTGGGAATGCAAAGTTGTTGATTTTGAAGAGGAATCTATTCATAATATGAAAGTCCTTATTTTCACTAGTGGGATTTTTTAGAGCCTGTTTATAAATTTTACAAAAATCAGAGCATGTTTCATACATGGCCTTGATCCTTTCAAAGCCAATTACTTCATTATTTAGCAAGGTTACTAAGGAGATCTTCCTACTTAATGCATCGGCTACCTTGTTTTCTATTCCTGGCTTATGTTTAATCACAAAATTAAAAGATTGTATATATTCTACCCATTTACCATGCCTAAGATTTAGTTTCTTTTAGGAATTCAAATATTTTAAAGCTTCATAATCTGAAAACAAAATGAATTCTTGACAAAGTAAATAGTGCCTCGAATGTTTAAGTACTTGCACTAAAGCATATAACTCTTTATCATAGGTTGAATAATTTAATTTTGCTGCATTAAATTTTTCACTATGATAGGCTATTGGATGACCTTTTTGGCTGAGGACTCCTCTAATACCTAAACCAGATGCATCACATGCAACTTCAAAAACTTTAGAGAAATTGGGGAGCCTAAGAGTAGGGGCTTGGGTCATTAATTCCTTGATCTTAATGAATGAAGCTTGGGCCTCTTTATTCCACTTGAATTCACCTTTCTTCATGCACTTGGTGATAGGAGCAACAATAGAACTAAAATTCTTGATAAAACGCCTATAAAAGGTAGCTAATCCGTGGAAGCCTCTAACTTCATGTATATTAGTTGGTGAAGGCCACTCAATGATTGCCTTAATCTTTTTTGGATCTGCTGCAATACCATTGGTAGTTACTACAAATCCTACGAAGTTAATCTGATTTTGAAGAAAGCTACACTTCTTGGCATTAGCAAAGAGTTGGTTTTCCCTTAAGTTTGAAATAATTTTCTAAGGTGTTCTATATGCTCCTTTTGAGTTTTGTTATAAATAAGAATATCATCAAAGTATACAACTAAAAATTTTCCCATAAATTCTTTTAGGGTGTGAGTCATTAATCTCATGAAGGTACTAGGTGCATTTGACAAACCAAAAGGCATCACTAACCATTCATATAGTCCATCTTTGGTCTTAAATGCTGTTTTCCACTTATCTCCTGATGCAGCCAATATCATATTCACTGGCGGAGAAGACTTCAAGACCTGAAGATCAACTTTTTATTTTAGAACTCTTTAAACTCTTCTATTTTTAGAACCTTCTAGTTTTAGAACTTTCTATTTTTAGACCCTTCTATTTTTAAAACCCTTTGCACTAGCTCATCTACCTTCTATTTTAGATCTCATCCTATTGCTGCCACCATAAATCCCATTCTTTATTCAGCCCTTCCTATTTTAGCCTATTTAAAGCCTCTTTCTATTTCTCGTCTTTCCTCTATTCATTTTCCTTCCATAACTGTCACATGCCTTTACACCACCTTCTAAAAAACCATATTTCGTTCTATTTTAAACCAATTTCTATTTCAGAAACTTTGTCAAATATAATTCCCTCCTAATTTTCAAATTTCGTTTGAAATTCAAAGTTGGCGCCTTTTTCACAGGCTCTAGCCTATAAGGACGCCTCATGTAGCCCAAGGGCATTGAACTTATTTTTTATGAATATAATTTCGTGAGTTTCTTCTTCTTGAGAGTTTCTCCCCTTTGTTGGTGGACTCCAGCCTCCCTGTGGACTCAGGGAGTTAGTTCGTTGGTTCTGTGGATTCAAGATCCGTCCTTGAGTACCAAGGGAATAGCTTCTTCGTTTTGTGGATTCAAGACAAAGAGGCTTCACCAGAAATCTCGACTTTTGAGGATTCAAGTCATGATTTGATGTAGCCCAGGTTCAGCCAAATTCGAGTGATCTTAAAGAACAAGAGGCATCAAGACTCATTTCGCTCAATATTAGATTTAGCACATCTTAGATGTGTTGAAATCTTAAAATCTATTATTTTCTTTCACGTTTTTATAGTTAAGGACGTTTGTAACAAACTTCCTTAACTTTAGGGTCATTTTTCAGTACTTTTAAAATTATAGTTAGTTAAGGACGTTCTTAACAGAACCTCCTGAATTTAAGGTTTGTTTTAACAGATTTCCTATTTTGTAGGATCTCTAGAGGTCCGAATTTCTTGTTAGTTATCTTTTTGGCCTATATAAAGGCCTCTCATGTAGCCCTAGAGGCATGTCATATTTTTATCAATAGAATTCGAAGTTCTTTTCTTTCCAGAAAGTTATCTTCTCTGCTGGTGGATTCCAGCCTTGTTGGTTCAGGGAACCACTTCTGATCTTGTGGATTCAAGATCAACCCCTTGTGGACTCAAGGGTCGAAGTTCATTCATTCTGTGGACTCAGGGTAAAGGATCTTCACAGAAATCACGTTTTTGTGGATTCAAGAATGAGATTTCTATTTATCTCAAATCAAGCTGCATCAAATATTTCAGATCTTCAGCAAGACAAATTCTCCGCTGCGTCAATTGGTATCAGAGTAAGGTCAACGTTCCAGATTTTATTCAGAAGATGTCACGTGGAAAGGGATTACAAATCAATGAAAGTGAAAGTTCAGATGTATGCCCAATTTCAAGAACAGAATTTTCGGAATTCCAGAATTATTTAGAGCAAAAATTTGAAGATTTGAATGACACATTGAAGCAAATCTTGGCTCGAATGTCTACATTAGAACTTCATTCTCGTGGTCAAAATACCCACAAAAGTAATGACTTCAACCATACTCAAAAAAATGTCACAAACGAAACAGGTAGCTCAAAGGGCAGATTTCACAATGAAGATTCAGGAGATTTTCGAATGAAAATTGACTTACCCTGTTTTAATGGTCATTTGAAAATTGAAGAATTTCTTGACTGGATTTCAGAAGTTGAAATATTTTTCGAATACATGAAGATTTCTGACGAAAACAAGGTGAAATTAGTTGCTTATAAACTAAGAGGTGGAGCATCTGCATGGTGGGATCAGGACCAAACTACTCGTGCCAGATCAGGGAAAGATCAAGTTCGAAATTGGGATAAAATGAAAAAATTGCTCAAATCTAGATTTCTTCCCCCTGATTTTGAGCAGATTCTATATCAACAATATCAGAGTTGCAGACAAGGCAATCGGACTGTTGCAGAATATGCTGAAGAATTTTATAGATTATCTTCTAGGGTTGATATTAATGAATCTGAATCTTATATGATTTCCAGATTCAAAAATGGTCTCAGATGAGATATTGAGGAAAAGGTTGCATTACAATCCTTCTTCAAGTTAAATGATGTTGTTATGGCATCAGAACGAGCTGAATCACTATTGGAAAGAGGAAAATCAAGAACACGAAATCTTAGCAGTATGTCAAATTTTCAGCATGACAAGTCAAGGCAAGCACCCATATCTTCATGTGCAAATTCAGGAAGACTCTCAACTACAGTAGCACCAAAATCAAATGCACCTATTCAATCTGGGCGAAATTCATCACAAAAGAATCCTTATATACCTAACATTGTTTCTAAATGTTACAGATGTAATGAAGAAGGACATAAATCAAATGTTTGCCCAAAGCGTAGCACAGTGAATTTTACAGAGGCAACTCATGAAGAAGAAAATCAAGAAGAAGTTCAAGAAAATGTTGTTGATGGTGATGAAAATGAAGAATATGCTTGTTCTTTAGTTGTCAGGAGGGTGATGTACACACCCAAGAAAGAAGAACATCCTCAGAGACACAACATATTCAAGACAAGGTGCACAGTGAATGGTAAAATCTGTGATGTTATCATAGACTCTGGAAGCAGCGAAAATATTGTGTCTTCTTCAATGGTACGAAAATTAGGACTGAAGACAGATAAGCATCCTCATCCATATAAAATTGGCTGGATAAAGAAAGATTCTGAAACCAAAGTTATGGAGACTTGTCTGGTAAAATTTTCTATTGGAAAAATTTATTTTGATGAAATTAGATGTGATGTTGTTGATATAGATGCATGTCATATAATTTTTGGAAGACCATGGCAGTTTAATTTGAATATGACTCATCAGGGCAAAGAAAATCATTATATTTTTTATAAGAATGGTCAGAAATTTATTTTACGCCCAGTAAAGGATGTAGATTCTCTGAAATCTACAAAAGAAAAGAAACAGCAAGTGATGATCATAAACCGAAAAGAGCTTTTCACTCCACTAAGAGAAAAGCCTGATTTATTTCTACTTGTAAAGAAGATTTCTAGTGATGCGAAAATTTCGTCATTCATTCCAAAGGCTGCACAAGATTTGTTGAGCGAATTTTCTATTATATAAGATATTCCTGATCATATATCACCACTGAGAGACATACAACATCATATTGACCTGATTCCTGGGGCAAGCTTGCCAAATTTACCTCATTATAGGATGAGCCCAGAAGAAAATCGGATTCTACAAGAACAGGTTGAAGAACTATTACAGAAAGGATTGGTCTGTGAAAGTATGAGCCCTTGTTCTGTTCCAGCATTATTAGTTCCAAAAAAAGATGGAAGTTGGCATATGTGTGTTGATAGTAGAGCAATTAACAAAATCACTGTCAAATATCGATTTCCTATACCAAGACTAGATGATATGCTTGACATGATATGTGGTTCCAAAGTTTTTTCTAAAATTGATTTAAAGAGTGGATATCATCAAATTCGAATTCGTCTAGGTGATGAATGGAAGACTGTATTCAAGACAAAAGAAGGACTTTATGAGTGGTTAGTAATGCCATTTGGCCTATCTAATGCACCAAGTACATTTATGAGAATGATGAATCAAATTTTGAAACTATTTATTGGTAGATTCGTTGTGGTATATTTTGATGACATTTTGGTGTATAGCTTAAATGAGAAAGATCACATTCATCATTTGAGATTAGTGTTGACAGTTTTACAGAAAAATGAGCTATTTATCAATTTAAAAAAATGTGAATTTATCACTACTAGTCTTGTGTTCCTTGGTTATGTCATAAGTGCAGAAGGTATTAAAGTTGATGAAGGCAAAATTAAGGCCATCAAAGAATGGAAAATACACAGAATATTCATGAAGTTCGCAGCTTTCACAGTTTGGCCTCATTTTATAGAAGATTCATCCGAAATTTCAGTTCTATTATGATGTAGCCCAAGACACCAGTTGAAGTCCTAACTTCGAAGTTTGGCCCAATTACCCTAAATTTGGGCCATAAAGTGAAAAGTAGTAAAGAGGGAGCCCACATATGTCACTAGTGGGCTGGAGGTCGAAAAGTAATACTTACTTTTTACTTTATGTCCTTTCACTTCTAGAAGGCACTTTATGTCTCCTTCCTTCTAGAAGAGACTTTAATGGGGTTCAGTCTGTACCCAAGATATGCTCAGGATATCAGACTGTCAGAGTTTGTACCTAAGATATGCTTAGTATATCTACTTGTCAGAGCTTGCTTTATGTCACTTGAGAATATTTTCAAAGGATTTGTTCAAGATCTCAATCTATCATAGTCTGCTTTAAGTCATTTCAGTGTTAGTCAGAGTCTGTCCTTAGGATCTGTCAGAATCCTCCTTTTATGAGCGCCCCCACCCCCTTTCTAGGCCTATATAAAGGCCCCCATTGTAACCTGAGGGACTTACCTTTTTTAGTTGAATCAGTTTTGTCCCTTGTGAGAACCTTTCCTTTGCTTGTGGATTCAGGCACCCCCTTGTGAACTCAAAGGTTGGAGACTCCGAATCTGTGGATTCAGAGGTTGGTCTCTTCTCCAAGATTAGAGCTTTGTGGATTCAAGCCCAAATCTTGTTTATCTTCCGCGTCACTACTGTGTCAGTTGGTATCAGAGCAAGTGAACGTTTCAGTCAGGTTCAAAGATGTCACGAGGTAAATCTGCTCATATTGGTAATGATGATTCACCTGAAGTTGCTCCTATGTTAAAGTCAGATTTTCTGTTATTTCAAGATCGAATAGATCAGAAATTTGATGATCTTAATGAAAGCTTGAAACAACTTTTGGCTAGAATGAGTACATTAGAGGGTCATTCACGCCCCCCTAGAAATCATGAAATCAGACGTCCTCAGAAAGTCACTCATGTCGAATCTTCATCAGATACTCACTGTACATCTAGTTCTACAAGTTCTAAATCAAGATTTGAAGAAGATAATTTTCGAGATTTTCGTATGAAGATTGATTTACCTTGTTTTAATGGCCATTTAAAGATTGAAGAGTTCTTAGACTGGTTAGTTGAAGTAAAACGATTCTTTGAGTATATGAAAATTTCAGATGAATAACAAGTAAAGTTGTTGGCTTATAAATTGAAGGGTGGAGCCTCTGCCTGGTGGGATCAATTACAGACCACCCGTACAAAGTCAGGCAAAGAACCTGTACGATCATGGGAGAAAATGAAGAAACTTTTGAAATCTCGTTTTCTTCCCCCAGATTATGAACAAATTCTATATCAGCAGTATCAAACTTGTAAGCAACGAAATAGATCAGTTTCTGATTATGCTGAAGAATTTTATCGTTTATCTTCTCGAATTGACATGACAGAATCTGAGTCATATATGATTTCAAGATTTAAAGGTGGTCTCAGATGGGAAATTGAAGACAAAGTAGCTTTACAATCATTTTTCAAGCTCAATGATATTGTAATGGCTGCAGAACGTGCTGAAGCCTTATTAGAGAAAGGAAAAACTAGAATTCGAAAATTTAGAAATCAGAATTCAACTCCTCAGCCAGAAAGAGGAAGATCCACTAGTTTTTCTTCTACACCCCACAACAGGCGACTGAATCAAAATTCTGTTAGATCAAGTGGAGCAAATCCTACTGCCCAAGTCTCTTCTAACAAAAATCCTTATACTCCTAATGTCATTCCTAAATGTTACAGGTGTGGAGAAAATGGACACAAATCAAATATCTGTCCGAAACGTGGCACAGTAAACCTTGCTGATTCTATTGAAGAGGAAACAGAATATGAAGAACTAGAAATTGAAGGTGAGAGCAAGAAGAAAATTTTATTGAATTTGATACTGGAGATGCACTGTCTCATTCACTTGTGGTGAGAAGATTGATGTATTCACCAAAAAGAGAAGAAGACTCACAGCGCCATAACATTTTCAGAACAAGGTGCACAGTAAATTCTAAGGTATGTGATATAATTATTGATAGTGGCAGTAGTGAAAACATTGTCTCCTCTGTCATGGTTAAAAAATTAGGTTTACAGACAAGGCCACACCCTCATCCATACCGAATTGGTTGGATCAAGAAGGAAACTGAAACTAAAGTTTCAGAGACGTGTTTGATCAAATTTTCAATTGGGAAAACATATTCTGATGAAGTGCAATGTGATGTTGAAATGGATGCTTGTCACATGATATTAGGCAAACCATGGCAATTTGATGTTGATGCTACACACCGTGGTAAGAAAAATATTTATATTTTCTATAGAAATGGTAAAAAATTTGTATTGCCACTAATGCAAGACAGTGATTTTAGCAAAGGAAAAGAAGAGAGAAAAAAAGTAATGCTCATCAACCAGACAGAGTTTCTTAAAGAGTTTGATATTAATACTGCATTATTTGTTGTTGTTCAAAAACCTGATTCGAACATGATAATCGGAAATAGGATACCAAAAGCTGTTGAAAATCTATTCTCTGAATTTTCTGTAATTCAAGAACTATCAACTCATCTGCCACCACTGAGAGATGTACAGCATCATATCGATCTTATTCCAGGAGCAAGTTTGCCAAATCTTCCACATTACAGGATGACTCCAGAAGAAAATCAAATTCTTCAAGAACAAGTTGAAGAATTATTGAGTAAAGGATTGGTAAGAGAAAGTATGAGCCCATGCTCTGTGCCTGCTCTACTGGTTCCAAAGAAAGATGGAAGTTGGCGGATGTGTGTTGATAGCAGAGCTATTAACAAGATAACAGTTAAGTATAGATTTCGAATTCCACGCCTAGATGACATGTTGGATATGCTCTGTGGTTCGAAAATTTTTTCAAAAGTTAATTAAAAGAATGGATATCATCAGATCCAAATTCGACAAGGAGATGAATGAAAGACTGCGTTTAAAACTAAGGCAGGTCTTTATGAATGGTTGGTCATGCCTTTTGGCTTATCTAATGCCCCCAGTACCTTTCTGAGAGTCATTAATCAGGTTCTGAAACCTTTTATTGATAAATTTGTCGTTGTTTATTTTGATGACATTCTTATTTACAGTACTATAGAAGAATAACACATTAAACATCTCAGATCAGTATTTCAAGTGTTACAACAGAATGAATTATACATTAACTTGAAAAAATGTGACTTCATGACTACTAGTTTATTATTCTTGGGATATATTATAAGTGCAGATGGAATCAAAGTAGATGAAGTAAAGGTCAGAGCTATTAAAGATTGGTCAACACCAACCACAATTCATCAGGTTCGAAGCTTTCATGGGTTGGCATCATTTTATAGAAGGTTCATACGAAATTTTAGCTCAATAATATTTCCAGTTACTGAATGTATGAAAAAAGGTAATTTTAAATGGACTGATGAAGCAAGTAAAGCATTTTCAATGATAAAAGAAAAATTATGTTCTGCTCCTGTTTTGGCCCTATCAAATTTTGATAAACTGTTTGAAGTGGAATATGATGCATCCATAGTTGGTGTTTGAGGTGTATTATCACAGGAAGGTCGACCAATAGCATTTTTTAGTGAAAAACTTTCTGAGGTAAGAAAGAAATGGACAACATATGAATTAGAATTTTATGCCGTGGTTCGTGCTTTACAAATATGGGAACACTACTTGATTCAACGAGAATTTATTTTATATACTGATCATCAGGCTCTTAAATCAGTCAATAGTCAGACTTTTATTAATAGAATGCATGCCAGATGGATCTCTTTCCTTCAACGTTTTACTTTTGTTATTAAACATAAGTCAGGGAAATTGAATCGAGTTGCAGATGCACTTACTAGAAAAATAGTATGTTTGGTGAACTTGCGTGCTGAGATCACAGGATTTGATTACTCAAAGAATTATACCCAGATGATGATGATTTTTCTCAACAATATATGATCTGTATGTCAGAAATATCAACCAAAGGTTTTCATTTACATGATGGTTTCTTATTTCGAGGAACACAGTTATGTATTCCTCGTAGCTCTTTAAGAGAGAAACTTATACGAGAATTACACTTTTCAGGTTTAGCAGGACACCTTGGTCGAGATAAGACATTACAGTCAATTGAAGAACGATATTATTGGCCTAAACTGAAGAAAGATGTAGAAAATTCGGAGTCTCCAACCCTTGAGTCCACAAGGGGGTGCCTGAATCCACAAGCAAAGGAAAGGTTCTCACAGGGGAGAAAACTGATTCAACTAAAAAAGGTAAGTCCCTCAGGTTACAATGGGGGCGTTTATATAGGCCTAGAAAGGGGGTGGGGGCGCTCATAAAAGGAGGATCCTGACAGATCCTGAGGACAGACTCTGACTAACACTGAAATGACTTAAAGCAGACTATGATAGATTGAGATCTTGAACAAACCCTTTGAAAATACTCTGAAGTGACATAAAGCAAGCTCTGACAAATAGATATACTAAGTAGATCTTAGGTACAGACTCTGACAGTCTGATATCCTGAGCATATCTTGGGTACAGACTGAACCCTATTAAAGTCCCTTCTAGAAGGAAGGAGACATAAAGTGCCTTCTAGAAGTGAAAGGACATAAAGTAAAAAGTAAGTATTACTTTTCGGACCTCCAGCCCACTAGTGACATATGTGGGCTCCCTCTTTACTACTTTTCACTTTATGGCCCAAATTTAGGGTAATTGGGCCCAACTTCGAAGTTAAGACTTCAACTGGTGTCTTGGGCTACATCAGTCTCTCCTTCTTCAAGAAAACTCATCCTCGAGTCTTCATTTGAATATTCATAATATTCGTATATGTCACTTACATTAAATGTGGGTGAAATAGTCATATTTGGTGGGAGCTCAATAAGGTATGCATTATCATTGATCTTCTGTAGAACTTTATACGGTCCATATTTCTTTGGCTTCAACTTGTTGTAGCTACCTGCTGGAAATCGTTCTTTGCGAAGGTACACCATCACTTTGTCGCCAACTTCAAATATCTTCTTTCTTCTTTTCTTATCTGCTGCTATTTTATATTTGTCATAATTTGTTGTGAGATTGTGTATCACATCTTCATGAAGTGTTTTGATATGGTCCACTATATTATTTGCAGCAATATTAGTTCCAACTGATCTTGGTACTTGTAATAGATCTAATGAAATTCTTGGAGGAAAACAGTATACTACTGAAAATGGAGATTTGTTCGTTGAACGATTAATCATCGAATTATAAGCAAATTCTGCTTGAGCCAAAGCATAATCCCATTGTTTTGGCTTTTCTCCTGAAATACAACGAACCAAATTGCTAAGAGTTCTGTTCACAACTTCAGTTTGACCATCAGTTTGTGGGTGACTAGTGCTACTAAATTTCAAAAATGTGTCAAATCTTTTCCAAAGAGTTCGCCAGAAGTGAGATACAAACTTAGAATCTCTGTCAGATGTAATTGACTCAGGAATTCCATGTAGACGAACAATTTCTTTGAAAAAGTGATTGGCTACTTGACTTGCATCATTTGTCTTTTTACATGCGATGAAATGTGCCATTTTCGAAAATCGATCAATGACAACGAAAACTGAGTCAGCTCCTCTTTGTGTTTGTGTTAAGCCTAATATAAAGTCCATAGAAATATCAGCCCAAGGACGTTGTGGAATCGGCAACGGTGTATATAGTCCAGTATTTTGACTTTGTCCCTTGTAGGTTTGACAAACCTGACATTTACGAACAAAATTTTCTACATCTTTCTTCAGTTTAGGCCAATAATATTGTTCTTCAATTGACTGTAATGTCTTATCTCGACTAAGGTGTCCTGCTAAACCTGAAGAGTGTAATTCTCGTAGAAGTTTCTCTCTTAAAGAGCTATGAGGAATACATAACTGTGTTCCTCGAAATAAGAAACCATCATGTAAATGAAAACCTTTGGTTGATATTCCTGACATACAGATCATATATTGTTGAGAAAAATCATCATCATCTGGGTATAATTCTTTGAGGTAATCAAATCCTGTGATCTCAGCACGCAAGTTCACCAAACATGATATTTTTCTACTAAGTGCATCTGCAACTCGATTCAATTTCCCTGACTTATGTTTAATAACAAAAGTAAAACGTTGAAGGAAAGAGATCCATCTGGCATGCATTCTATTAATAGAAGTCTGACTATTGACTGATTTAAGAGCCTGATGATCAGTATATAAAATAAATTCTCACTGAATCAAGTAGTGTTCCCATATTTGTAAAGCACGAACCACGGCATAAAATTCTAATTCATATGTTGTCCATTTCTTTCTTGCCTCAGAAAGTTTTTCACTAAAAAATGCTATTGGCCGACCTTCCTGTGATAATACATCTCAAACACCAACTATGGATGCATCACATTCCACTTCAAACAGTTTATCAAAATTTGGTAGGGCCAAAATAGGAGCAGAACATAATTTTTCTTTTATCATTGAAAATGCTTTACTTGCTTCATCAGTCCATTTAAAATTACCTTTTTTCATACATTCAGTAACTGGAAACATTATTGAGCTAAAATTTCGTATGAACCTTCTATAAAATGATGCCAACCCATGAAAGCTTCGAACCTGATGAATTGTGGTTGGTGTTGACCAATCTTTAATAGCTCTGACCTTTACTTCATCCACTTTGATTCCATCTGCACTTATAATATATCCCAAGAATAATAAACTAGTAGTCATGAAGTCACATTTTTTCAAGTTAATATATAATTCATTCTGTTGTAACACTTGAAATACTGATCTGAGATGTTTAATGTGTTCTTCTTCTGTAGTACTGTAAATAAGAATGTCATCAAAATAAACAACGACAAATTTACCAATAAAAGGTTTCAGAACCTGATTCATGACTCTCATAAAGGTACTGGGGGCATTGGATAAACCAAAAGGCATGACCAACCATTCATAAAGACCTGCCTTAGTTTTAAACGCAGTCTTCCATTCATCTCCTTGTCGAATTCGGATCTGATGATATCCATTCTTTAAATCAACTTTTGAAAAAATTTTCGAACCACAGAGCATATCCAACATGTCATCTAGGCGTGGAATTGGAAATCTATACTTAACTGTTATCTTGTTAATAGCTCTGCTATCAATACACATCCGTCAACTTCCATCTTTCTTTGGAACCAGTAGAACAGGCATAGAGCATGGGCTCATACTTTCTCTTATCAATCCTTTACTCAATAATTCTTCAACTTGTTCTTGAAGAATTTGATTTTCTTCTGGAGTCATCATGTAATGTGGAAGATTTGGCAAACTTGCTCTTGGAATAAGATCGATATGATGCTGTATATCTCTCAGTGGTGGCAGATGAGTTGATAGTTCTTGAATTACAGAAAATTTAGATAACAGATTTTCAACAGCTTTTGGTATCTTATTTCCGATTATCATGTTCGAATCAGGTTTTTGAACAACAACAAATAATGCAGTATTAATATCAAACTCTTTAAGAAACTCTGTCTGGTTGATGAGCATTACTTTTTTTCTCTCTTCTTTTCCTTTGCTAAAATCACTGTCTTGCATTGGTGCCAAAACAAATTTTTTACCATTTCTATAGAAAATATAAATATTTTCCTTACCACGGTGTGTAGCATCAACATCAAATTGCCATGGTCTGCCTAATATCATGTGACAAGCATCCATTTCAACAACATCACATTGCACTTCATCAGAATATGTTTTCCCAATTGAAAATTTGATCAAACACGTCTCTGAAACTTTAGTTTCCGTTTCCTTCTTGATCCAACCAATTCGGTATGGATGAGGGTGTGGCCTTGTCTGTAAACCTAATTTTTTAACCATGACAGAGGAGACAATGTTTTCACTACTGCCACTATCAATAATTATATCACATACCTTAGAATTTACTGTGCACCTTGTTCTGAAAATGTTATGGCACTGTGGGTCTTCTTCTCTTTTTGGTGAATACATCAATCTTCTCACCACAAGTGAATGAGACAGTGCATCTCCAGTATCAAATTCAATAAAATTTTCTTCTTGCTCACCTTCAATTTCTGGTTCTTCATATTATGTTTCCTCTTCAATAGAATCAGCAAGGTTTACTGTGCCACGTTTCGGACAGATATTTGATTTGTGTCCATTTTCTCCACACCTGTAACATTTAAGAATGACATTAGGAGTATAAGGATTTTTGTTAGAAGAGACTTGGGCAGTAGGATTTGCTCCACTTGATCTAACAGAACTTTGATTCAGTTGCCCGTTGTGGGGTGTAGAAGAAAAACTAGTGGATCTTCCTCTGTCTGGCTGAGGAGTTGAATTCTGATTTCCAAAATTTCGAATTCTAGTTTTTCCTTTCTCTAATAAGGCTTCAGCACGTTCTGCAGCCATTACAATATCATTGAGCTTGAAAAATGATTGTAAAGCTACTTTGTCTTCAATTTCCCATTTGAGACCACCTTTAAATCTTGAAATCATATATGACTCAGATTCTGTCATGTCAATTCGAGAAGATAAACGATAAAATTCTTCAGCATAATCAGAAACTGATCTATTTCCTTGCTTGCAAGTTTGATACTGCTGATATAAAATTTGTTCATAATCTGGGGGAAGAAAACGAGATTTCAAAAGTTTCTTCATTTTCTCCCATGATCGTACAGGTTCTTTGCTTGACCTTGTACGGGTGATCTGTAATTGATCCCACCAGGCAGAGGCTCCACCCTTCAATTTATAAGCCAACAACTTTACTTGTTTTTCATCTGAAATTTTCATATGCTCAAAGAATCGTTCTACTTCAACTAACCAGTTTAAGAACTCTTCAATCTTTAAATGGCCATTAAAACAAGGTAAATCAATCTTCATACGAAAATTTCGAAAATTATCTTCTTCAAATCTTGATTTAGAACTTGTAGAACTAGATGTACAGTGAGTATCTGATGAAGATTCGACATGAGTGACTTTCTGAGGACGTCTGATTTCATGATCTCTAGGGGGGCGTGAATGACCCTCTAATGTACTCATTCTAGCCAAAAGTTGTTTCAAGCTTTCATTAAGATCATCAAATTTCTGATCTATTCGATCTTGAAATAACAGAAAATCTGACTTTAACATAGGAGTAACTTCAGGTGAATCATCATTACCAATATGAGCAGATTTACCTCGTGACATCTTTGAACCTGACTGGAACGTTGACTTGCTCTGATACCAACTGACGCAGCAGTGACGCGAAAGATAAACAGGATTGGAGCTTGAATCCACAAAGCTCTAATCTTGGAGAAGAAACCAACCTCTGAATCCACAGATTCTGAGTCTCCAACCCTTGAGTCCACAAGGGGGTGCCTGAATCCATAAGCAAAGGAAAGGTTCTCACAGGGGAGAAAACTGATTCAACTAAAAAAGGTAAGTCCCTCAGGTTACAATGGGGGCGTTTATATAGGCCTAGAAAGGGGGTGGGGACGCTCATAAAAGGAGGATCCTGACAGATCCTGAGGACAGACTCTGACTAACACTGAAATGACTTAAAGCAGACTATGATAGATTGAGATCTTGAACAAATCTTTTGAAAATACTCTGAAGTGACATAAAGCAAGCTCTGATAAGTAGATATACTAAGCAGATCTTAGGTACATACTCTGACAGTCTGATATCCTGAGCATATCTTGAGTACAGACTGAACCCCATTAAAGTCCCTTCTAGAAGGAAGGAGACATAAAGTGCCTTCTAGAAGTGAAAGGACATAAAGTAAAAAGTAAGTATTACTTTTCGGACCTCCAGCCCACTAGTGACATATGTGGGCTCCCTCTTTACTACTTTTCACTTTATGGCCCAAATTTAGGATAATTGGGCCCAACTTCGAAGTTAGGACTTCAACTGGTGTCTTGGGCTACATCAGAATCTGTGGATTCAGAGGTTGGTTTCTTCTCCAAGATTAGAGCTTTGTGGATTCAAGCCCAAATCTTGTTTATCTTCCGCGTCACTGCTGCGTCATATTATGTCTCCAATTACAGAATGTATGAAAAAAGGAAATTTTGTGTGGACTGAAGCCGCAGATAGAAGTTTTATTCTTATTAAAAAAAAGTTATGCTCTACTCCAGTGTTAGCTCTCCCAAATTTTACAAAATTATTTGAAGTAGAATGTGATGCATCAATTTTGGGAGTTGGAGCTGTATTGTCTCAAGAAGGTCATCCAGTCGCTTTCTATAGTGAAAAATTGACTGAAGCAAGAAGAAAGTGGACAACATATGAATTGGAATTCTATGCTGTTGTGAGAGCTTTACATACTTGGGAACATTATCTTGTTCAATGAGAATTCATACTTTACACTGATCATCAAGCTTTAAAGACTATTAATAGTCAAACGAATATAAATAGAATGCATGCAAGATGGGTGTCTTTTATTCAGAAGTTTACTTTCGTTATCAAACACAAATCAGGGAAGATGAATCGAGTTGCAGATGCATTGAGTAGAAAATCAGCTCTTTTGGTTACGATGCGTGCTGAAATTACAGGTTTTGAATATTTAAAGCACCTATATGCTGAAGATGAGGATTTTGCTAATATTTGGAAAGATTGTGGTCAGAATAAGTCATGCAAAGGATTCCACATTCAGGAAAATTATCTTTTTCGTGGAAATCATTTATGTATTCCACGAACATCATTACGAGATAAATTAATTTATGAATTACATGCAGGAGGTCTTGGTGGACATTTGGGATGTGACAAAACCTTACAACTGATTGAAGAAAGATATTACTAGCCTCAACTAAAGAGAGAAGTTGAAATTTTGTGAGGAGATGTCAAATTTGTCAAATTAACAAAGGGCACTGTCCAAACACAGGGTTATATACTCCACTGCCAATTCCAAAGATACCATGGGTTGATCTGTCCATGGACTTCATTTTAGGATTACCACGTACTCAGAGAGGAGCTGACTCTGTTTTCGTGGTTGTAGATCGCTTCTCAAAAATGGCTCATTTTATTCCTTGTAGAAAAGCAAATGATGTTGTTCAGATTGCCAATTTATTTTTCAAGGAGGTAGTTCGTTTACATGGAGTCCCAGAGTCCATAACTTCTGATAGAGATTCAAAATTTCTCTCACATTTCTGGCGTACTCTTTGGAGGAGATTTAATTCGTGCTTATAATTTAGTACCACAAGTCATCCACAAACTGATGGTCAAACAGAGGTTGTAAATAGGACACTTGGTAACTTGATTCGTTGTCTTTCAGGAGAAAGACCCAAACAATGGGATCTTGCTCTGGCTCAAGCTGAATTTGCCTATAATTCAATGGTGAATCGTTCAACAGGTCAATCACCATTTTCGATCGTTTATATAGTTCCTCCAAAGTTTCCACTTGATTTAGCAGATTTACCCAAGTTATCTGGAGCTAGCGTTTCTGCAAACAACATGGTAGAAAACATCAAAACAGTGCATGAAAGGGTGTGAGATCAACTTACCTCCAATTATGCCAAATACAAAGACACAGCTGATAAAAAGAAGAGAAAAAAGGTCTTTGAAGTTGGAGATCTTCTTATGGTGTACCTGAGGAAAGAGAGGCTACCATCTGGTAGTTATAGCAAGTTAAATCCAAAAAAGTATGGACCCTTCAGAATTCTACAAAAGATCAATGACAATGCTTATGTTCTTAATTTGCCTGACACTATGGGAATCTTCTCCAATTTCAATGTTACGGATCTACATAAATATTATCCACCAGATAATGATAACTCGAGGACGAGTTCTTTTGAAGAAGGGGAGACTGATGTAGCCCAGGTTCAGCCAAATTCAAGTGATCTTGAAGAACAAGAGGCATCAAGACTCATTTCGCTCAATATTAGATTTAGCACATCTTAGATGTGTTCAAATCTTAAAATCTATTATTTTTTTTCACGTTTTTATAGTTAAGGACGTTTGTAACAAACTTCCTTAACTTTAGGGTCATTTTTAAGTACTTTTAAAATTATAGTTAGTTAAGGACGTTCTTAACAGAACCTCCTGAGTTTAAGGTTTGTTTTAACAGATTTCCTATTTTGTAGGATCTCTAGAGGTCCGAATTTCTTGTTAGTTATCTTTTTGGCCTATATAAAGGCCTCTCATGTAACCCTAGAGGCATGCCATATTTTTATCAATAGAATTCGAAGTTCCTTTCTTTCCAGAAAGTTATCTTCTCTGCTGGTGGATTCCAGCCTTGTTGGTTCAGGGAACCACTTCTGATTTTGTGGATTCAAGATCAACCCCTTGTGGACTCAAGGGTCGAAGTTCATTCATTCTGTGAACTCAGGGTGAAGGATCTTCACAGAAATCACGTTTTTGTGGATTCAAGAACGAGATTTCTATTTATCTCAAATCAAGCTGCATCAAATATTTCAGATCTTCAGCAAGACAAATTCTCCTCTGCGTCATGATTTCAACCTATCTTCCGCCAAGCTCAACATCCGCTTAACTCAAAGGGTCATCACCAACAGTTTCGCTGCGTCAAGTGGTATCAGAGCCTAGTCGAATTCCAAAATCGAGATTTGAAGATGTCTCGAGGTAAGGGAATCGAAATTAATGAGGATGAAAGATCTGAGGTATGCCCTATCTCTCGCACAGAGTTTTTTGAATATGAAGAATGCATGGATCAAAAGTTGGAAAGAATGAGTAATACATTGAAGCAAATATTATCAATAATGTCTTACTTAGAAAATATTTCACGTGTTCAGAATAATCAGAGGCAGAATGACAATGGTCATGTTTCTCAAAAGTTTCATTGTTTAGATTCAGATAGTTCTAAAAGCAGATCTGACTGTGATGAAGGTAGAGATTTCCGTATGAAAATTGATTTGCCAAGTTTTAATGGTCATTTGAAAATTGAAGAATTTCTTGATTGGCTTTCTGAAGTTGAAAGATTTTTTGAATATATGAAAATTGCTGATGATAAACAAGTGAAGCTTGTTGCATATAAATTGAAAGGAGGTGCCTCTGCATGGTGGGAACAGATTCAGATTACTTACACTAGAGCTGGTAAGGATGTTGTGCGAAATTGGGATAAAATAAAGAAATTAATGAAGACAAGATTTCTTCCTCCAGATTATGAGCAGGTCTTGTATCAACAGTATCAAAACTCTCGACAAGGGAATCGATCTGTAACTGAATATGCAGAAGAATTTTATCGATTATCTTCTAGATTTGATTTGACTGAATCTGAATCATACATGATCTCTAGATTTAAAAGTGGCCTTTGGTGGGATATTGAAGAAAAGGTTGCATTACAATCATTTTTTAAATTGACTGATATTGTTATGGCCTCAGAATGTGCAGAAGCTTTGTTAGAGAAAGGAAAGACTAGAAATCGCACTTTTAATAGTGCGACGAATTTTCAACCATATCGATCAAGACAAGCACCAATTTCTTCTTCCACTTCTAATGGAAGAGTAGTAAACTCAGCTGTACAAAAATCAAATGGATTGGCACCTAATGGTCGAAATAATGTCCAAAGAAATCCATATGTTCCTAATTCTGTTCCAAAATGTTACAGGTGCAATGAAGAAGGTCACAAGTCTAATGTCTGTCCAAAACGAGGAGTTGTGAATTTTACAGGGGCCATAGATGAAGATAATAGTGAAAATGAAGATCACATGGAAGCAATTGAAGAAAATATCATTGAAGGTGGAGAAGAAGAAGATTTTGGTCATTCTCTTGTTGTGCGTAGAATAATGTATTCACCAAAAAAGGAGGAATCAGCACAATGTCACAATGTCTTCAGAACATGATGTACTGTTAATGGGAAGTGACATTATCATTGATTCTGGAAGTAGTGAAAATATTGTTTCATCCACCATGGTGCAGAAGCTGGGACTCAAGACTGAGCGACACCCACACCCTTACAAAATTGGGTGGATCAAGAGAGATGCAGAAACAAAGGTGACAGAAACTTGTTTGATTAAGTTTTCAATGGCAAATAGATATTTCGATGAAATCCAGTGCGATGTTGTTGATATGGATGCATGTCACATGATTTTGGGTCGACCATAGCAATATGACATAGATGCAACTCATTTGAGAAGAGACAATCACTATGCCTTTTACAGAAATAGTGAAAAATTTGTTTTACGCCCAATTCAGGACATTGATTTCTCTATTAAAAACAGAAAAAACAGATTATGATGATTGATAGAAGTGAGTTTCTTACTAACCTCAATGGAGATACTGAGATTTTTATGCTGGTCAAAAAAGATAATCTGTCATTACTTTCTACTGATTCTATTCCAGAAGTAGCCCAAAATATTTTAGAGGAATTTTCTGTTATGGAAGAAACATCAAACGATCTTCCTCCACTCAGAGATATACAACATCATATCGATCTTATTCTAGGAGCAAGTTTACTTAATTTACCTCATTACAGGATGAGTCCAGATGAAAATCGAATTTTATAGGAACAAGTTGAAGAACTGTTACAAAAAGGACTAACTCGTGAGAGTATGAGTTCTTGTTCTATTTCAGCTCTCTTGATTCCAAAAAAAGATGGAACGTGGTGTATGTGTGTCGACAATAGAGCCATCAACAAAATTACAGTAAAGTATCGGTTTCCTATTCCCAGATTAGATGACATGCTTGATATGTTATGCGGTTCTAAATTATTTTCAAAGATTGATCTTAAAAGTGGTTATCATCAAATCCGGATTCGTCCAGCAGATGAATAGAAGACTGCTTTTAAACCAAAACAAGGGTTATATGAATGGTTAGTGATGCCTTTCGGATTGTCAAATGCTCCAAGTACATTCATGAGAATGATGAATCAGGTACTAAAACCCTTTATTAGAAAATTTGTTGTTGTCTATTTTGATGACATTCTGATATATAGTAAAACTGAAGAGGATCATATTAGTCATTTGAGATCTGTGCTGAGAGTGTTGCAACAGAATGAATTATTTGTCAATTTGAAGAAGTGTAAATTTTGGACTACCAGTGTTATTTTCTTGGGGTATATTATCAGTGCAGAAGGTATCAAGGTAGATGATGAGAAGATTAAAGCTATTAAGGATTGGCCTGTTCCAAGAAACATACATGATGTTCGTAGTTTTCATGGATTAGCATCATTTTACAGAAGATTTGTTCAAAATTTTAGTTCTATTATGGCTCCTATTACAGAATGTATGAAGAAAGGAAATTTTTAGTGGACAGAAGCTGCGGAGGTAAATTTTTCTTTGATCAAAGAAAAATTATGCATTGCCCCTGTATTGGCCTTACCAAATTTTTATAAATTATTCGAAGTAGAATGTGATGCATCAATTCTTGGAATTGGAGCTGTGTTATCTCAGGAAGGGAGACCAGTTGCTTTTTACAGTGAAAAGCTAACTGAAGCTAGAAGAAAATGAACTACTTATGAATTAGAATTTTATGCTGTAGTGAGAGCACTGCATACATGGGAGCATTATTTGATTCAACGAGAATTCATATTATTCACTGATCATTAAGCTTTAAAATCTGTGAATACTCAGACTAATATCAATAGAATGCATGCAAGATGGATATCATTTATTCAAAGGTTTACTTTCATGATTAAACACAAGTATGGAAAGTTAAATAGAGTTGCTGATGTATTAAGTAGAAAGTCAGCACTACTCATTACTATACGTGCTGAAATTACTGGTTTTGAGTACTTGACTGAGTTGTATGCTCAAGATGAAGACTTTGCAGAAATTTGGAAGACTTGTAAAGAAGGAAAATCACTAAAGGGAATTCATATTCAAGAAGATTTTTTATTTCGAGGGACTCAATTATGCATTCCTCAAACATCTTTGCGAGAGAAATTGATTCGAGAATTACATGTTGGAGGACTTGGGGGATATTTAGGACGTGACAAAACACAAAAATGATGGAAGAACGTTATTTCTGGCCACAACTGAAGAGAGAAGTACAGAGCTTTGTTCGAAGGTGTCAAACTTGTCAAATTAATAAAAGACAATGTTAGAATACCGGTCTGTATATGCCACTGCCAATTCCAGAGAAGTCATGGACTGACATCTCTATGGACTTTATATTAGGTTTACCTCGCACTCAGAGAGGTAATGATTTTGTCCTTGTGGTGGTAGATAGATTTTCGAAGATGACACACTTTATTGCATGTAAGAAAAGTAATGATGCTGTTCAGACTGTTAATCTTTTCTTTAAAGAGATTGTCCACCTACATGGGGTCCCACAATCTATTACATCAGACAGAGATTCAAAATTTGTCTCATTTCTGGCGCACTCTCTCGAAGAGATTTGACTCATGTCTTAATTTCAGTACCACCAGTCACCCACAAATTGATGGTTAAACAGAAGTGGTCAGCCGGACGTTGGGTAATTTAATGAGGTGTATCTCTGGAGAACGACCCAAACAATGGGACCTTGCTATAGCCCAAGCAGAATTTGCATATAATTCTATGGTGAATTGATCTACGCATTATTCTCCATTTTCTATTGTGTACTGTTTCCCACCTAAAATCCCACAAGATTTGACACAATTACCTCTCAAGCATGGAACCAGTATTGCAGCAAATAAAATGACAGATCACATCAAGGCAATTCAGGAAAATGTTCAGAAAAATCTCACTACTAGTTATACAAGATACAAGCAAAAGGCAGATAAGAAAAGGAGAAAAAAGCTTTTCCAAGTTGGTGATTTGGTAATGATATATTTAAGAAAGGAGAGACTACCCACAGGAAATTACAACAAACTTAGTCCAAAAATATATGGTCCTTTCAAGATTTTGAAGAAGATTAATGACAATGCTTATATGGTTGACCTTCCAGACACTATGGGAATCTCAAATACTTTTAATGTGATGGACTTATACAAGTATTTCTCTGAAAAAGCTGAACACTCAAGGACGAGTTCTTTTGAAGAAGGGGAGACTGATGTAGCTAATATCACATCCACTGGCGGAGAAGACTTCAAGACTTGAAGATCAACTTTCTATTTTTAGAACTTTCTATATTTAGAACCTTCTATTTTTAGAACTCTTTAGACCCTTCTATTTTTAGAACCTTCTAGTTTTAGAACTTTCTATTTTTAGACCCTTTTATTTTTAGAACCCTTTGCACTAACTCATCTACCTTCTATTTTAGATCTCATCCTATTGCTGCCACCATAAATCCCATTCTTTATTCAGCCCTTCCTATTTTAGCCTATTTAAAGCCTCTTTCTATTTCTCTTCTTTCCTCTATTCATTTTCCTTCCATAACTGTCACCTGCCTTTACACCACCTTCTAGAAAAGCCTATTTAGTTCTATTTTAAGCCCATTTCTATTCCAGAAACTTTTTCAAATGTAATTCCCTCCTAATTTTCAAATTTCGTTTGAAATTCAAAGTTGGCGCCCTTTTCACAGGCTCTAGCCTATTTAAGGACGCCTCATGTAGCCCAAGGGCATTGAACTTATTTTTTATGAATAGAATTTTGTGAGTTTCTTCTTCTTGAGAGTTTCTCTCCTTTGCTGGTGGACTCCAGCATCTCTGTAGACTTAGGGAGTTAGTTCGTTGGTTCTGTGGATTCAAGGTCCGCCATTGAGCACCAAGGGAATAGCTTCTTCGTTTTGTGAATTCAAGACAAAGAGACTTCACCAGAAATCTCGACTTTTGAGGATTCAAGTCGTGATTTCAACCCATCTTCCGCCAAGCTCAACATTTGCTCAACTCAAAGGGTCATCACCAACAGTTTCGCTGTGTCATCTCCTTCCCTAATTCTTACTTGATGATAACTACTTCTTAGGTCTATTTTAGAGAAAACTTGAGATCCTGCTAACATATCTATTAGATCATCTAGCCTAGGTATAGGAAATCTATATTTGATAGTTATTTTGTTTATGGCTTGGCTATCAATGTACATGCGTCATGATCCATCCCTTTTAGGAACCAAGAGAGCAGTGACTGCATATGGACTGAGGCTTTATCTAACAAATCCTTTTTCCACTAAGTCCATAACTTGTCTCCTAAGTTCCTAGTGTTCGGCTGGGCTCATCCTATAATGTGATAAATTTGGGAGGGATGATCCAGGAATTAAGTCTATATTGTGTTGTATGTCTCGCAGAGGGGGTAGAGTATTTGGTAAATCCTCTGGAAAAATATCAAAAAATTTATTCATAAGGTTAGAGATTATGGGATCCACAGGTTCATCCAAAGTGTGGTTTTCTTCTGAGGGTATCAATGCAAAAATAGGCAAACTTTCCTTAATGATTTCTCTTTGAGATAATACAAGATTTATTTGGGGTGATATGGTTGGTTTAGTTTTCTTGGTATAAGGATATATTATAATTCTCTTTCCCTTAAAAAGAAATGAACATGTATTAACTTTTCCATGCAAGGTAACATCATTATCAAATAACCAAGGACGTCCTAATAAGATGCTACCAATTTCCATAGGTAGTACATCTAGCCAAACTTGGTCCTCATATGACATGATTTTTAGATTCAATAAGCAGCGACTTTCTATAAGGATTTTTGTAGAATCGACCCATGCAACTTCATATGGAGTAGGATGCTTTTGTATTTCTAAATTTAATTTCTTAGTAGCTTCTTTTGAAATAACATTTATACTACTGTCATTATCTACTATAACTTTAAAATAATCTGATCCTATTTTGATATAGGTATGGAATATGGAGTGTCTTCGAGGGTCTTCTTGTGTTGTTTGGGCTAATAATCTCCTCATGACTTGGATATATTCTATGGGTTCCTCATGATCCTCTAAGTCTTGCTCAATTTCATATATTTCTTCTTTGAGTTCTTCTTCTTGTTCTTGATCCATATTAGGTCCTTCTATGACTAAAGTCCTAGTAGGACAATTTGATCTCAGATGGCCTGTTTGTTGGCAATTAAAACACTTAACCGTGTTAGGTATAGGTCTCATGGGTTGGTTAGATGCATTCATAGGGGGTGTTTTAAGAAGAGGAGGGGATTTTGTTGATTGAATAATCTCATTTGATCTAGCTTGATTAGGCCTCAGATTAGATAGTGTTTGAGTGTTGTTCTTAGGTGTGTTTCTAGTGTAAGAACCTTGATAGGATAGGGAATTCTTAGGGGTTGACTTTGAAAAAAGAATCTAGATCTATGGCAATCTGATATGCTTCCTCTAGCGTCTTGACATCTCTAAGTATGACTTTCCTTTTAATCTCATCCCTTAATTCGGTTCTAAAGCTAGAGAGGGTGAGGTGAGGATCTTCCTTGAGTCCACAAGCCATCATTAATTCATCAAATTCGCTCACATAATCCGTTGCACTCTTCGACCTTTGCTGGATTCTTTGCCATTGATCAACCAACTTCTCTTGATAATTGATGGGAATGTACTTCTCCCTCAATTTGGCTTTCATCTCATTCCAAGTTCTTATGGGTGATTGATGTCTTGCCTCTAGAAGGCATCTTAGATTTTTCCAAAATATTTTTACTAGCCCATTTAATTTTAACTCTGCAAATCTTACTTTCCATACATCACTCATGTCATACCATTCAAAATAACTATCTAAGTGGATTCCCAATTTAGGTATTCCTTTGAATCTACACCACCTTGATACATAGGAACTTCAATTTTGACATGTTTGTGAAGGGCTTCTACTGGTACTAAATCCCTATTAAGATGGTTCCTAGGGGTGTCTAGATGTTGAAAGTTATTAGGATTGGCTTCTGAGCTTGAGGGACTAGATTCACCACTGAGTTTATTCTTGCCCTTTTCTAGTTGACTTACGTGTTGACCTTGATCTTTTATTTGGACATTAAGGTTTTCGATTTTATCCATGATCATCTTGGCCCAAGTGGGCATGGGATCTTCCATTGATTGACTCAGATCTGCTTCCTTAGGGGGGTAGGTATTTCCAGCCCTAGTTTGCATGATGTGTGTTATGATATGAATGGAATTCTAATACAATCTAGATGATAACTTAGGTTCTCTAGGCAAATAAATCCATACGCTTTGATATCAAATATGATGCGGGACAGATAGAGAGATTTATGATTTCCACAAAGAGGCTTAAAGAAGAGGGATAAAGGTTGACTTTTAGTAAATTCACTTGGATAGTCAAATCACTCAACCCACAATATGATTTAGATAAGATCTAGATTTATGATTGCCTTGATTGATAACCCTAATTTAATAGGACAAATCAAACTTAAGAACAAAGGCTTTGGATCACTAAATAGGCAAAGGTGGTTATCTTATAGGTTTCACACAAGAATCTAGAGCAATGGACTTCAAGAGATGATCAAATTAAGCACTCAAGAGGAATGGAAAATCAAATATCTTATGGAGAATTTTTGATTACTTGAGGGTCCTCTGTATTGCTCGAGAATGGCTTTGATCTCCTTTGCAAATGATTGCCCACAAGTTGAAGAAGAGGTGTTAATGGATAACGAGATGAGGTGGTCCGAAGTGGAGAAGAGAGGAAGTATGCGTTGGGTGGGAGGAGGATGATAGAAATAGAGTTGATCAAATCTCTCATAAGGATGTGAGGATCAACTCGGATGGTTCAAAGAAGAAACTTGAGGGGGAGAATGAGAGAAATTCAAGGGAGAAGGGAGAGAAGCTTGAGAGGGAATGACCTTCAAGAGAGAAAGAAAGAAGCCGAGTGAAGGGCTCGAGAAAGGGGAGAAGGAACTCGAGAGAGAGATAGGATTCAAGTGAGAAGGAAGCACGAGATTTTTATTCATTCAATCCTCCTTCTATTACATAAAATGCCTCTTTATTTATAAGAGGGAATGGGGTGGATTAACCACCTTAATTTAAGGGACACATCCCTTCATATAAGAGGAGGAGAGAGAAGTTTGCCCAAAAGAAGTGGGTAGTTATAACCACTTTCTCCCATTTGAAAGGGTGCCTTTAACCATGAGATCTAGAGGCCATTTAGGCTCATGAGGAGGTAGGCCCATGAGAAAAAATAGAAAATTTTAAAATAAAAGTCAATAGAGTTGACTATGGCCATAATATGGGATGAGAGGCTCCTATATTTAAGGAAATGGGTTGACTAAAGGTTGTTGAAGCTTCTTAGGGTCAAATATTGATTCAAGATAAGGTTGAGCTTTGATAAGAAGGGGTTGGAAGGATTCAAGGAAAGTAAAGGGGTTTGACCAAATCTCTAATGGGCGTTGACTTGGTCAATGGTGGATGTGGGGACAAAGCTATAGTGCTCTAACCACCTCCTCATGGCCTCCTTCCTTATCTTTGACCTCAGTGATCCTTAAGGTTTGAATTTTCTTCATCAAGATCATCATGTTGACTTAGTGTGGAGGGAGGACTCTCATCCTTAGGGAGCGTCTTAGTGAAGGCCTTGATGTTGCCTCTTGATCCACTCCTTGCATCAAGTTTGGAGAATGGTGAGATGGAGAATCTTGATCTCCATCAATCGGTTTTGTATTTTCAGATTAGATGACATGCTTGATATGTTATGTGGTTCTAATATATTTTCAAAAATTGATCTTAAAAGTGATTATCATCAAATCCGGATTCATTCAGGAGATGAATGGAAGACTACTTTTAAAACGAAAGTAAGGTTATATGAATGGTTAGTAATGCCATTCAGATTGCTAAATGCTCCAAGTACACTTATGAGAATGATAAATCAGGTACTAAAAAGCCTTTTATTAGAAAATTTGTCATTGTCTATTTTGATAACATTCTAATATATAGTACAACTGAAAATGAACATATTGGTCATTTGAGATCTGTGGTGAAAGTTTTGCAGCAGAATAAATTATTTGTCAATTTGAAGAAGTGTAAATTCTGGACTACCAGTGTTATTTTCTTGGGGTATATTATCAGTGCAGAAGGTATCAAGGTCGATGGTGAGAAGATTAAAGCTATTAAAGATTGGCCTGTTCTAAAGAACATACATGATGTTCGTAGTTTTCATGGATTAGCATAATTTTACAGAAGATTTATTTGAAATTTTAGTTCTATTATGACTCTTATTACAGAATATATGAAGAAATGAAATTTTCAGTGGACAGAAGTTGCGGAGGTAAATTTTTCTTTGATCAAAGAAAAATTATGCACTGCCCCTGTATTGGCCTTACCAAATTTTTATAAATTATTCGAAGTAGAATGTGATGCATCAATTCTTGGAATTGGAGCTGTGTTATCTCAGGAAGGGAGACCAGTTGCTTTTTACAGTGAAAAGCTAACTGAAGCTAGAAGAAAATAGACTACTTATGAATTGGAATTTTATGCTGTAGTGAGAGCACTGCATACATGGGAGCATTATTTGATTCAACGAGAATTCATGTTATTCACTGACCATCAAGCTTTAAAATCTGTGAATACTTAGACTAATATCAATAGAATGCATGCAAGATGGATATCATTTATTCAAAGGTTTACTTTCATGATTAAACACAAGTCTGAAAAGTTAAATAGAGTCACTAATGCATTAAGTAGAAAGTCAGCACTACTCGTTACTATACGTGCCGAAATTACTGGTTTTGAGTACTTGACTGAGTTGTATACTCAAGATGAAGACTTTGTAGAAATTTAGAAGACTTGTAAACAAGGAAAATCACCAAAGAAATTTCATATTCAAGAAGATTTTTTATTTCGAGGGACTTAATTATGTATTTCTCGAACATCTTTGCAAGAGAAATTGATTCGAGAATTACATGTTGGAAGACTTGGAGGACATTTAAGACGTGACAAAACACAACAGATGATTGAAGAACATTATTTCTGGCCACAATTGAAGAGAGAAGTACAGAGCTTTGTTCGAAGGTGTCAAACTTGTCAAATTAATAAAGGACAATGTCAGAATACCGGTCTGTATATGCCACTGCCAATTCCAGAGAAGGCATGGACTGACATCTCTATGGACTTTATATTAGGTTTACCTTGCACTCAGAGAGGTAATGATTCTATCCTTGTGGTGGTAGATAGATTTTCGAAGATGGCACACTTTATTACTTGTAAGTAAAGTAATGATGCTGTTCATACTGCTAATATTTTCTTTAAAGAGATTGTTTGCCTATATGAGGTCCCACAATATATTAGATCAGACAGAGATTCAAAGTTTTTGTCTCATTTCTGGCGCACTCTCTCGAAGAGATTTGACTCATGTCTTAATTTCAGTACCACCAGTCACCCACAAATTGATGGTTAAATAGAAGTGGTCAGCCGGACGTTGGGTAATTTAATGAGGTGTATTTCTAGAGAATGACCCAAACAATGGGACCTTCGCCCAAGCAGAATTTGCATATAATTCTATGGTGGATCGATGATGTAGCCCAATTTCAACCAAATTTGAGTGATCAAGAAGAACAAGAGGCGTAAAGACTTATTTTGCTGATTAATAGATTTAGCAAATGTTAAATGTGTTCAAATCTATTATTCATTATTTTCTTTCACGTTTTTGTTATTTAAGTAAATTTTAATAGTTAAAGACGTTTGTAACAAACTTCCTTAACTTTAGGGCTATTTTTAATTTCTTCTAGAATTATAGTTAGTTAAGGACATTCTTAACAGAACCTCCTAAATTTTAGGTTTGTTTTAACAATTTCCTATTTTGTAGGATCTCTAGAGATCCGAATTTCTTGTAAGTTAGTTATCTTTTAGGGCTATATAAAGGCCTCTCATGTAGCCCTAGAGGCAGGCCATATTTTTATGAATAGAATTCGAAGTTACTTTCTTTTCAGAAAGTTATCTTCTCTGCTGGTGGATTCCAGCCTCCCTGTTGGTTCAGGGAACCATTTCTGATCTTGTGGATTCAAAATCAACCCCTTGTGGACTCAAGGGTCGAAGTTCATTCATTCTGTGGACTCAGGGTGAAGGATCTTCACAAAAAATCACGTTTTTGTGGATTCAATAACGAGATTTTTATTTATCTGAAATCAAGTTGCATCAAATATTTCAGATCTTTAGCAAGTCGAATTCTCCACTGCGTCAATCGATCTACACATTATTCTGCATTTTCTATTGTGTACTGTTTCCCACCTAAGATCTCACAAGATTTAGCAAAATTACCTCTGAAGACTAGAACCAGTATTGCAGCAAATAAAATGGTAGAACACATAGAGGTAATTTAGGAAAATCTTCAGGAAAATCTCACTGCTAGTTATATAAGATACAAGGAGAAGGTGATGCAGCCAGCCAATAGGACATCTATTGGAGCAGAATACACAAAGACCTGAAGATCAACTTTCCATTTTTTGAAGTTTCTATTTTTAGAACTTTCTATTTTTAGACCCTTTTACTTTTAGATCCTTCCGACATTCTGTTCACTTTCTATTTCTAGAGCTTCCATATTCAGATCACTTTCTATATTTGACACTTTCTATATTTAGGTCTCATCCTTTTTTTATTCCCTTTCTATTTTAGACACCAGCTTCTGAAATCTATTTAACCCTATTTAAAACCTCTTTCTATTTCTCTTCTTTCCTCTATTCATTTTCCTTCCATAACTGTCACCTGCCTTTACACCACCTTCTAGAAAAGCCTATTTCGATCTATTTTAAGCCCATTTCTATTTCAGAAACCTTCCCAAATGTAATTCCCTCCAAATTTTAAATTTTTGTTTGAAATTCAAAGTTGACGCCCTTTTCATAGGCTCTGGCATATTTAACGCACCCCATGTAGCCCAAGGGCATTCAACTTATTTTTTATGAATAGAATTTTGTGATTTTCTTCTCCTGGAGAGTTTCCTCCCTCTACTGGTGAACTCCAGCATCCCCGTGGACTCAGGGAATTAGATCGTTAGTTCTGTGGATTCAAGATCTGCCCTTGAGCACGAAGGGAATAGCTTCTTCATTTTGTGGATTCAAGACAAGGAGACTTCACCAGAAATCTCAACTTTTGTAGATTCAAGTCATGATTTCAACCCATCTTCTGCCAACCTCAACATCCGCTTTCCATTTTTTGAAGATCAACTTCCCATTCTTTTAAGTTTCTATTTTTAAAACTTTCTATTTTTAAACCGTTCTAATTTTAGATGTTTCTGACATTTCATTCACTTTCTATTCTTAGACCTTCCATATTTAGATCACTTAGTATATTTGTCAGTTTCTATATTTAGGCCTCATCCTTTCTATATTCTCTCTCTATTTTGGACACCAGCTTCTATGTTCACCACCTTCTAAAATCTATTTTATCTTATTTAAAGCCTCTTTCTATTTCTCTTCTTTTCTCTATTCATCTCCCTTCCATAACTGTCACCTGCCTTTTACACCACCTTCTAGAAAAGCCTATTTCGTTCTATTTTAAGCCAATTTCTATTTCAGAAACTTTCCTAAATTTATTTACGTCCTAATTTTCAATTTTCGTTTGAAATTCAAAGTTCTGCGTGACGCAGCAGAGAATTTGACTTGCTGAAGATCTAGAGCAGCTGATGCAGCTTGTGTTGGGATAATTAGAAATCGTGTTGTTGAATCTACAAAAATGTGATTTCTGTGAAGATCCTTCAACCTGAGTTCACAGAATGAATAAACTTTGACCCTTGAGTCCACAAGGGGTTGATCTTGAATCCACAAGATCAGAAGTTATTCCTTGAACCAACAGGGAGGCTGGAATCCACCAGTAGAGATGATAGCTTTCTAAAAAGAGAGGAACTTTCGAATTGTATTCATAAAAAATATGGCCTACTTCTAGGGCTACATGAGAGGCCTTTATATAGATAACTAACAAGAAATTCGGATCTCAAGAGATCCTACAAAATATGAAACTATTAAAACAAACCTAAAATTTAGGAGGTTCTGTTAAGAACATCCTTAACTAACTACAATTCTAGAAGTAATTAAAAACTGCCATAAAGTTAAGAAAGTTTGTTATAAATATCCTTAGCTATTAAAATTTATTATAATAATAAAAACGTGAAATAAAATAATAAATAAAAAGATTTGAACGCATTTAACATGTGCTAAATCTATTCTTGGATGAAATGAGTCTTCACGCCCCCTGTTCTTCAGATCACTCTAATTTGGCTGAAATTGGGCTACATCAGTCTCCCCTTCTTCAAAAGAACTCATCCTCGAGTTATCATTATCTACTTGATAATATTCATGTAGATCCATAACGTTGAAACTCGAGGAGATTCCCATAGTGTTAGGCAAATCAAGAACATAAGCATTGTCATTGATCTTCTGTAGAATTCTGAAGGGTCCATACTTTTTTGGATTTAACCTGCTATAACTATCAGATGGTAGCCTCTCTTTCCTCAGGTACGCCATAACAAGGTCTACAACTTCAAAGACCTTTTTTTCTCTTCTTTTTATCAGCTGTGTCTTTGTATTTGGCATAATTGGAGGAAAGTTGATTTCACACCTTTTCATGCACTGTTTTGATGTTTTCTACCATGTTGTTTGCAGAAATGCTAGCTCCAGATAAGTTGGGTATATCTGCTAAATCAAATGGAAACTTTGGAGGAACTATATATATGATCAAAAATGGTGATTGACCTATTGAATGATTCACCATTGAATTATAAGCAAATTCAGCTTGAGCTAGACCAAGATCCCACTGTTTTGGTCTTTCTCTTGAAAGACAATGAATCAAGTTACAAAGCGTCCTATTTACAACTTCTATTTGACCATCTATTTGTCGATGACTTGTGGTACTAAATTGTAAGCATGAATTAAATCTCCTCCTAAGAGTACACCAGAAATGTGAGAGAAATTTTGAATCTCTATAAGAAGTTATGGACTCTGGGACTTCATGTAAACGAACTATCTCTTTGAAAAATAAATTGGCAATTTGAACAACATCATTTGTTTTTCTACAAGGAATAAAATGAGCCATTTTTGAGAAGCGATCTACAACCACGAAAATAGAGTCAGCTCCTCTCTGAGTACGTGGTAATCCTAAAATGAAGTCCATGGACAGATACACCCATGGTATCTTTGGAATTGGCAATGGAGTATATAACCCTGTGTTCTGACTGTGCCCTTTCTTAATTTGACAAATTTGACATCTCCTTACAAGATTTTCAACTTCTCTCTTTAGTTGAGGCCAGTAAAATCTTTCTTCAATCAGTTGTAAGGTTTTGTCACATCCCAACTGTCCACCAAGACCTCATGCATGTAATTCATAAATTAATTTATCTCGTAATGATGTTCGTGGAATACATAGTTGATTTCCACGAAAAAGATAATTTTCCTGAATGTGGATTCCTTTGCATGACTTATCCTGACCACAATCTTTCCAAATGTTAGCAAAATTCTCATCTTCAGCATATAGGTCCTTTAAATATTCAAAACCTGTAATTTTAACATGCATCGTAACCACAAGAGCTGATTTTCTACTCAATGCATATGCAACTCGATTCATCTTCCTTGATTTGTGATAAAAATATATCACAACGAATCTACCAATAAATGGTTTCAAAACTTAATTCATCATTCTTATAATTGTACTTGGTGCATTAGATAGGCCAAATGGCATTACTAACCACTCATAAAGTCCTCCTTTTGTCTTGAATGCAGTCTTCCATTCGTCACCTAGATGAATTCGAATTTAATGATATCTTTTCTTTAAATCAATTTTAGAAAAAACTTTGGAACCACATATCATGTCAAGCATATCATCTAGTTTTGGTATAGGAAATCAATATTTGACAGTGATTTTGTTAATTGCTCTACTATCAACACACATGTCAACTTTCATCCTTTTTTAGAACTAATAATGCTGGAACAGAACAAGGGCTCATACTTTCACGGACCAATCCTTTCTATAATAGTTCTTCAACCTGTTCTTGTAGAATCCGATTTTTTTCTAAGCTCATCCTATAATGAGGTAAATTTGCCAAGCTTGCCCCAGGAATCAGGTCAATATGATGTTGTATGTCCCTCAGTTGTGGTATATGATCAGGAATATCTTGTATAATAGAAACTATGCTTAACAAATCTTGTGCAGCCTTTGGAATGAATGATGAAATTTTTGCATCAGTAGAAATCTTCTTTACAAGTAGAAATAAATCTTCTTTACTAGTGAAAAGCTCTTTTTGGTTTATGATCATCACTTGCTGTTTCTTTTCTTTTGTAGATTTTAGAGAATCTACAGCCTTCACTGGGCGTAGAATAAATTTTTGACCATTCTTACAAAAAATATAATGATTTTCTTTGCCCTGATGAGTCACATTCAAATCAAATTGCCATGGTCTTCCAAAAATTAAGTGAAGGCACTTGCGTGAGGAGAATGATCCTCTCTGGGGTTGATGTGATGATATAGTCTGACTAAAACCCCGTTTATATCCGTAGTTGGGATCCTTTGATTTTATTCATGTGTAATTTCAATTGAGTGAGGCTTGACTATTTGTGATTGAACAAAACAAAAACAAGATATAGATGCAATAGGTATTTGTGATCGATCAGCTTGACATGCATCCATATCAACAACATCACATGTAATTTCATCAAAATAAATTTTTTCAATAGAAAACTTTACCAGATGAGTCTCCATAACTTTGGTTTCAGAATCTTTCTTTATCCAACCAATTTTATATGGATGAGGATGCTTATCTGTCTTCAGTCCTAATTTTCATACCATTGAAGAAGACACAATATTTCACTGCTTTCTGAGTCTATGATAACATCACAGATTTTACTATTCACTGTGCACCTTGTCCTGAATATGTTGTGTCTCTGAGGATGTTCTTCTTTCTTGGGTGTGTACATCATCCTCCTGACAACTAAAGAACAATCATATTCCTCGTTTTCATCACCATCAACAACATTTTCTTGAACTTCTTGATTTTCTTCTGCCTGATCATCTACATGAATTGCCTTTGTAAAATTCACTGTGCTATGCTTTGGGCAAACATTTGATTTATGTCATTCTCCATTATATCTGTAACATTTAGAAACAATGTTAGGCATGTAAGGATTCTTTTGTGATGAATTTCGCCCAGATTGAATAGGTGCATTTGATTTTGGTGTTGCTGTAGTTGAGACTCTTCTTGAATTTGGACATGAAGATATGGATTCTTGTCTTGACCTGTTATACTGAAAATTTGACATATTGCTAACATTTCGTGTTCTTGATTTTCCTCTTTCTAATAGTGATTGATGTAGCCCAAGACACAAGTTGAAGTCATAACTTCGAAGTTGGGTCAAATTACCATACATTTGGGCCATGAAGTGAAAAGTAGTAAAGAAGGAGCCCACATATGTCACTAGTGGGCTGGAGGTCCGAAAGTAATACTTACTTTCTACTTTATGTCCTTTCACTTCTAAAAGGCACCTTATATCTCTTTCCTTCTAGAAGGGACTTTAATATAGTTCAGTCTGTACCCAAGATATGCTCATGATATCAGACTGTCAGAGTCTGTACCTAAGATCTGCTCAGTATAGCTACTTGTCAGAGCTTGTTTTGGGTCACTTCAGAGTTAGTCAGAGTATTTCCAAAGGATCTATTTAAGATCACATTCTATCATAGTCTGCTTTAAGTCATTTCAGTGTTAGTCAGACTCTGTCCTCAGGATCTGTCAGGATCCTCTTTTTGTGAGTGCCCCCACCCCCTTTCTAGGCCTATATAAAGGCCCCCATTGTAACCTGAGGGACTTACTTTTGAGTTGAATCAGTTTTCTCCCCTATGAGAACCTTTCCCTTTTGCTTGTGGATTTAGGCACCCCCTTGTGAACTCAAGGGTTGAAGACTCCGAATCTGCGGATTCAAAGGTTGGTTTCTTCTCCAAGAATGGAGTTTTGTAGATTCAAGCCCAAATCTTGTTTGTCTTCCACGTCACTGCTGTGTCAATTGGTATCAGAGTAAGTCAACGTTCAAAGATGTCACAAGGTAAATTTGTTCATATTGGTGATGATGATTCATCTGAAGTTGCTCCTATGTTAAAGTTAGATTTTCTATTATTTCAAGATCGAATAGATCAAAAATTTGATGATCTTAATGAAACCTTGAAACAACTTTTGGCTAGAATGAGTACATTAGAGGGTTATTCACGCCTTCCTAGAGATCATGAAATCAGACGTCCTCAGAAAGTCAGTCATGTCGAATCTTCATCAGATACTCACTGTACATCTAGTTCTACAAGTTCTAAATCAATATTTGAAGAAGATAATTTTCGAGATTTTCGTATGAAGATTGATTTACCTTGTTTAAATGGCCATTTGAAGATTGAAGAGTTCTTAGACTGGTTAGTTGAAATAGAACGATTTTTTGAGTACATGAAAATTTCAGATGAAAAACAAGTAAAGTTATTGGCTTATAAATTGAAAGGTGAAGCCTCTGCCTGGTGAGATCAATTACAGACCACCCTTACAAAGTCAGGCAAAGAACCTTGTACGATAATAGGAGAAAATGAAGAAACTTTTGAAATCTCATTTTCTTCCCCCAGATTATGAACAAATTTTATATCAACAGTATGAAAATTGTAAGTAAGGAAATATATCAGTTTCTGATTATGCTGAAGAATTTTATCATTTATCTTCTCGAATTAACATGACAGAATCTGAGTCATATATGATTTCAAGATTTAAAGGTGGTCTCAGATTGGGAAATTGAAGATAAAGTAGCTTTACAATCATTTTTCAAACTCAATGATATTATAATGGCTGCAGAACGTGCTGAAGCCTTATTAAAGAAAGGAAAAACTAGAATTCGAAGTTTTGGAAATTAGAATTCAACTCCTCAACTAGAAAGAGGAAGATCCACTGGTTTTTCTTCTACATCCCACAACAGGCGACTGAATCAAAGTTCTGTTAGATCAAGTGGAGCAAATCTTACTACCTAAGTCTCTTCTAACAAAAATCTTTATACTTTTAATGTCATTCTTAAATGCTACAGGTGTGGAGAAAATGGACACAAATCAAATATCTGTCTGAAACGTGGCACAGTAAACCTTGCAGTTTCTATTGAAGAGGAAACATAATATGAAGAACCAAAAATTGAAGGTGAGCAAGAAGAAAATTTTATTGAATTTGATACTAGAGATGCACTATCCCATTCACTTGTAGTGAAAAGATTGATGTATTCACCAAAAAGAGAAGAAGACCCACAATGTCATAATATTTTCAGAACAAGGTACACAGTGAATTCTAAGGTATGTGATATAATTATTGATAGTGGCAGTAGTGAAAACATTGTCTCCTTTGTCATGGTTAAAAAATTAGGTTTGTAGACAATACCACACCCTCATCTATACCGAATTGGTTGGATCAAGAAGGAAATAAAAACTAAAGTTTCAGAGACGTGTTTGATCAAATTTTCAATTGAGAAAACATATTCTAATGAAGTGCAATGTGATGCTTGTCACATGATATTAGGCAGACCATGGCAATTTGATGTTGATGCTACACACCGTGGTAAGGAAAATATTTATATTTTCTATAGAAATGGTAAAAAATTTGTTTTGGCACCAATGTAAAGGAAAAGAAGAGAGAAGAAAAGTAATGCTTATCAACTAGACAGAGTTTTTTAAAGAGTTTGATATTAATACTACATTATTTGCTGTTGTTCAAAAACCTGATTCGAACATAATAATCAGAAATAAGATACCAAAAGCTCTTGAAAATCTGTTATCTGAATTTTCTATAATTCAAGAACTATCAACTCATCTGTCACAAATGCGAGATGTACAACATCATATTGATCTTATACTAGGAGCAAGTTTGCCAAATCTTTCACATTACAGGATGACTCCAGAAGAAAATCAAATTCTTCAAGAACAAGTGGAAGAATTATTGAGTAAAGAATTGATAAGAGAAAGTATGAGCCTATGCTTTGTGCCTGCTCTACTGGTTCTAAAGAAAGATAGAAGTTGATAGATGTGTGTTGATAGCAGAGCTATTAACAAGATAACAATTAAGTATAAATTTTCAATTCCATGCTTAGATGACATGTTGAATATGCTCTGTGGTTCTAAAATTTTTTCAAAAGTTGATTTAAAGAGCGGATATCATCAAATCCGAATTTGGTATGGAGATGAATGGAAGACTACATTTAAAACTAAGGCAGGTCTTAATGAATGGTTGGTAATGCCTTTTGATTTATCTAATGCCCTCAGTACCTTTATGAGAATGATGAATCAGGTTTTAAAATCTTTTATTGGTAAATTTATCGTTGTTTATTTTGATGACATTCTTATTTACAGTACTATAGAAGAAGAACACATTAAACATCTCCAATCAATGTTTCAATTGTTACAATAGAACGAATTATACATTAACTTAAAAAAATGTGACTTCATGACTATTAGTTTATTATTCTTGGGATATATTGTAAGTGCAGATGGAATCAAAGTGGATGAAGAAAAGGTTAGAGCTATTAAAGATTGGTCAACATCAATGATAATTTATTAGGTTCGAAGTTTTCATAGGTTAACATCATTTTATAGAAGGTTCATACGAAATTTTAGCTCAATAATGTTTCCAGTTACTGAAGGTATGAAAAAAGGTAATTTTAAATGGATTGATGAAGCAAGTAAAGCCTTTTCAATGATAAAAGAAAAATTATGTTGTGCTCCTATTTTGGCCCTATCAAATTTTGATAAACTGTTTGAAGTGGAATGTGATGCATCCATAGTTGGTGTTGGAGGTGTACTATCACAGGAAGGTTGGCCAATAGTATTTTTTAGTGAAAAACATTCTGAGGCAAAAAAGAAATGGACAACATATGAATTAGAATTTTATACCGTGGTTCGTGCTTTACAAACATGGGAACACTACTTGATTCAGTGAGAATTTATTTTATATACTGATCATCAGGCTCTTAAATCAGTCAATAGTCAGACTTCCATTAATAGAATGTATGCCAGATAGATCTCTTTCCTTCAACATTTTACTTTCGTTATTAAACATAAGTCAGGGAAACTGAATCGAGTTGTAGATGCACTTAGTAGAAACAACATGTTTGGTGAACTTGCATGCTGAGATCACATGATTTGACTATCTCAAAGAATTATACCTAAATGATGATGATTTTTCTCAACACTATATGATATGTATGTCAGGAATATCAACCAAAGGTTTTCATTTACATGATGGTTTCTTATTTCGAGGAACAAAGTTATGTATTCCTCGTAGCTCTTTGAGAGAGAAACTTCTACGGGAATTACACTCTTCAGGTTTAGCAAGACACCTTGGTCAAGATAAGACATTACAGTCAATTGAAGAGAGGTATTATTGGCCTAAACTGAAGAAAGATGTAGAAAATTTTGTTCGTAAATATCAGGTTTGTCAAACCTACAAGGGACAAAGTCAAAATACTGGACTATACACACTATTGCCGATTCCACAATGTCCTTGGGCTGATATTTCTATAGACTTTATATTAGGTTTACCATGAACACAAAGATGAGCTGACTCAGTTTTCGTTATCGTTGATAGATTTTCGAAAATGGCACACTTCATCACATGTAAAAAGACAAATGATGTAAGTAAAGTAGTCAATCACTTCTTTAAAGAAATTATTCGTCTACATAGAATTCCTGAGTCAATTACATCTGATAGAGATTCTAAGTTTGTATCTCACTTCTGGCAAACTCTTTGAAAAAGGTTTGACACATTTTTGAAATTTAGTAGTATTAGTCACCGACAAACTGATGGCCAAACTGAAGTTGTGAATAAAACTCTTGACAATTTGATTCGTTGTATTTTAGGAGAAAAGCCAAAACAATGGGATTATGCTTTGGCTCAAGCAGAGTTTGCTTACAATTCGATGATTAATCATTCAACTAACAAATCTCCATTTTCAATAGTATATTATTTTTCTCCAAGAATTTCATTAGATCTATTACAAGTCCCAAGATCAGTTAGAACTAGTACTGCTTCAAACAATATGGTGGATCATATCAAAGCACTTCATGAAGGTGCGATACACAATCTCACAACAAATTATGAGAAATATAAAATAGCAATAGATAAGAAAAAAAGAAAGAAGATATTTGAAGTTGGCGACAAAGTGATGGTATACCTTCTCAAATAACGATTTTCAACAAGTAGTTACAACAAGTTGAAGCCAAAGAAATATGGAGCATATCAAGTTCTATAGAAGATCAATGATAATATATACCTTATTGAGCTCTCACCAAATATGACTATGTCACCTACATTTAATTTCAGTGACATATGCGAGTATTATGAATATTCAAATGAAGACTCGAGGATGAGTTTTCTTGAAGAAGGAGAGACTGATGTAGCCCAAGACACAAGTTGAAGTCCTAACTTCGAAGTTGGGTCAAATTACCCTACATTTGGGTCATGAAGTGAAAAGTAGTAAAGAGGGAGCCCACATATGTCACTAGTGGGCTGGAGGTCCGAAAGTAATACTTACTTTCTACTTTATGTCCTTTCACTTCTAGAAGACACTTTATGTCTCTTTCCTTCTAGAAGGGACTTTAATGTGGTTCAGTTTGTACTCAAGATATGCTCAGGATATCAGACTGTCAGAGTCTGTACCTAAGATTTGCTTAGTATATCTACTTGTCAGAGTCTACTTTTGATCACTTCAGTATGTTAGAGTATTTCTAAAGAATTTGTTCAAGATCTCAATCTATCATAGTCTGCTTCAAGTCATTTTAGTGTTAGTCAGACTCTGTCCCCAGGATCTATAAGGATCCTCCTTTTGTGAGCGCCCCCACCCCCTTTCTAGGCTTATATAAAGGCCCCTATTATAACCTGAGGGACTTACTTTTGAGTTGAATCAGTTTTCTCCCCTATGAGAACCTTTCTAACGCAGCGGAGAATTTGTCTTACTGAAGATCTGGAATATTTGATGCAGCTTGATTTGAGATAAATAGAAATCTCATTCTTGAATCCACAAAAATGTGATTTTCGTGAAGATCCTTCACCCTGAGTCCACAAAATGAATAAACTTTAACCCTTGAGTCTACAAGGGGTTGATCTTGAATCCACAAGATCAGAAGTGGTTCCCTGAACCAACAAGGAGGTTGGAATCCACTTGCAGAGAAGATAACTTTCTGAAAAGAAAGGAACTTCGAATTCTATTGATAAAAATATGGTATGCCTTTGGGGCTACATGAGAGGCCTTTATATAGGCCTAAAAGATAATTAACTTACAAGAAATTCGGATCTCTAGAGATCTTACAAAATAGGAAACTGTTAAAACAAACCTAAAATTCAAGAGGTTATGTTAATAATGTCCTTAACTAACTATAATACAAGAAGAAGTTAAAAACGGCCCTAAAGTTAAGGAAGTTTGTTACAAACGTTTTTAACTATTAAAATTTACTTAAATAACAAAAACGTGAAAGAAAATAATGAAGAATAGATGTGCACACATTTAACATGTGCTAAATCTATTAATCAGCGAAATAAGTCTTTACACCTCTTGTTCTTCAAGATCACTCAAATTTGGTTGAAATTGGGCTACATCACTTTCCCTTTTACTTGTGGATTCAGGCACCCCCTTGTGAACTCAAGGGTTGAAGACTCTAAATCTGTGGATTCAGAGGTTAGTTTCTTTTCCAAGATTGGAGCTTTGTGGATTTAAGCCCAAATCTTTTTTATCTTCCGCTTCACTGCTACATCACTACCCAAAGAGATTAAAGATGTTTTAGCCATCCCCAAATCCATTTAAGCATAACTCATGTTAGTCATCTGATGTAGCTAGCCAATATGACATCTATTGGAGCCGAACACACGAAGACCTGAAGATCAACTTTGCATTTTTTGAAGTTTCTATTTTAGAACTTTTCATTTTTAGACCCTTCTATTTTTCAGTCCTATTTTTAGACCTTCAGTATTTAGATCACTTTGTATATTTGACACTTTCTATATTTAGGCCTCATCCTTTGTTTATTTTCTTTCTATTTTAGACATCACCTTCTATGTTCACCACCTTCTAAAATCTATTTTACCCTATTTAAAGCCTCTTTCTATTTCTCCTATTTCCTATATTCATCTCCCTTCCATAATTGTCACCTCCCTTTACACCACCTTCTAGAAAAGCTTATTTCGTTTTATTTTAAGCCAATTTCTATTTCAAAAACTTTCCAAAATTTATTTATCTCTTAATTTTCAAATTTCGTTTGAAATTAAAAGTTGACGCCCTTTTCACAAACTCTGGCTTATTTATGGACGCCCTATGTTGATGCAGCCAATATCACATCTACTGGCGGAGAAGACTTCAAGACCTGAAGATCAACTTTCTATTTTTAGAACTTTCTATATTTAGAACCTTCTATTTTTAGAACTCTTTAGACCCTTCTATTTTTAGAACCTTCTAGTTTTAGAACTTTCTATTTTTAGACCTTCTATTTTTAGAACCCTTTGCATTAGCTCATCTACCTTCTATTTTAAATCTCATCCTATTGCTACCACCATAAATCCCATTCTTTATTCAGCCCTTTCTATTTTAGCCTATTTAAAGCCTCTTTCTATTTCTCTTCTTTCTTCTATTCATTTTCCTTCCATAACTGTCACCTGCCTTTACACCACCTTCTAGAAAAGCCTATTTCGTTCTATTTTAAGCCCATTTCTATTCCAGAAACTTTCTCAAATGTAATTCCCTCCTAATTTTCAAATTTCGTTTGAAATTCAAAGTTGGCGTCCTTTTCACATGCTCTAGCCTATTTAAGGACGCCTCATGTAGCCCAAGGGCATCGAACTTATTTTTTATGAATAGAATTTCGTGAGTTTCTTCTCCTTGAGAGTTTCTCCCCTTTGCTGGTGGACTCCAGCATCCCTGTGGACTCAGGGAGTTAGCTCGTTGATTCTATGGATTTAGGATCCGCCCTTGAGCACCAAGGGAATAGCTTCTTCGTTTTGTGGATTCAAGACAAGGAGGCTTCACCAAAAATCTCGACTTTTGAGGATTCAAGTCGTGATTTCAACCCATCTTCCGCCAACCTCAACCTCCTCTCAACTCAAAGGGTCATCACCAACATTTTCGCTGCGTCATATGTAGCCCAAGGGCATTCAACTTATTTTATTAATAGAATTTCGTGAGTTTCTTCTCCTTGAGAGTTTCTCCCCTCTATTGGTGGACTCTAACATCCCTGTGGACTCAGGGAGTTAGTTCGTTGGTTTTGTAGATTCAAGATCTACCCTTGAGCTTCAAGGGAATAGCTTCTTCATTTTGTGGACTCAAGACAATGAGGCTTCACTAGAAATCTTAACTTCTGAGGATTCAAGTCATGATTTCAATCCCTCTTCTGCCAACATCAACACCCACTCAACTCAAAGGGTCACTGTCTATAGTTTTGCTGGGTCATCATCCCTGTCCCTTTGTCTTTACTAAGTTATTAGTAAATTTCTGTAAAATTGCCTTTATTAGGCCAAGATAAGGGATGAGTCCTTCCTGACACCTTCATTGGGCAGCTATTGCTAAGCTGGCTACTTTACCTGCTCGTTCAAGCAGCTACTCTAACTATTTATTTTTATAGCTGCACCTCATCCAGGCAAGCCTACGATATATGGATCACCTTTCAAAGTCGACAAAGGCTAGTTCATCATATAAGTACACTCTTGAACCGAAGTCTTTTGTCAGGCATAGTAGATTCAATCAAGGTCAAAGTTTCCTCATTCGTCCTTCACTGAACCCTCTAGTCACAATCAACAGAGAGAGATTCATGGTTTGGAAGGAGAAAGCTTTCTCCATTGAAGAAATACCTTCTTCTTAAAAGTTTATTGTAAGTGTTTTCAAGTGGTTCAAAATAGCTACGTGCCTTAGATTTAGATTGGAGGCCATCTCACCCAGCAAAGTAGGGTTTTTGCATTTGCTTTTAAAGGATAAAAGTGGTATATGAAGTTTCTCTTTATATGAACCCCGGGAAACAACCTATAAGCAAGGATGCTTAGAGAAAAAAGGATCAATCAGCCATTTATCTATATCCTTGCTTGGTGCGTCTCTCTACTACCGTGGGGATGGCCTGCTCCTCCTCTCTTTAAGTATTATTCTTGAGAAATGCTTTAGTGATTTAATTTATGCTAACATGGATATCCAAGGTGATTACCTTGAGAAATATTTTCTTGGGCTGCAGAAAAATCAGAAGAATGGAAGTTAGAGTTTCCTGAATTTATTGTAATTTTGTTAGACTTATATTGGGCAAGATAATGGGCTGATTACACATGCCCACCATCAAGCCCAATATTAGGCCCAATACCTAACCCATTTCAATGGGGGGTTAAAAGGGAAGAGAAGATGAGAGAGAACAGGGAGATTGGGCAGACCGCGATGGCTAGGGCACAACAACGGCTGGCCTCTCCGCATGACAGGCAGAGATGGTGATGGCAAAGCTGCGGCATGGTGGCGTGGAGATGGTAGGGCACAACGATAGCTAGCCTCTCCACGTGACAGGCGGAGATGGTGACGGTGAAGTAGTGGCACGGTGGTGTGGAGATAGTGACGGAAGCTGTGACGAACAAAGCTTGTTCCCCACAAAATGGCTGAGACGGCAATGGTGATGATAGTTGCTGCGAGCTTCCCTCATGCGTGACAAGCATAGGTGGAGTCGAGCACGGTGGTGGCAACAACATTCACAGTGATTTTGACCCCTTTTCTTCCCCTTCTCAAACCCCTTATGTGTGACAAATGATGAGGAGTGAGAATGCTATAGTTTAGGAATTTTTTAGTATTTTCATTTACTTTTCTTTTTGTGTTTTACTTGAGCATTCGTTCTTTCTCTAATATTTGGGTTATTTTCAGTTCTTAATTTTTGTTATTTACAGCTTTCTTTATCGCCTCATTTTATTGTTCTTCTTCAGATTTCTGAGTGACATAGGGATTTGAAGAAAAATTCTTAAATTTGATTATTTTATTTGATTTCCTCACCACTCATTCTTCTACTAATCCATGAGTGACACATGGATCAGTAGAGGATGTTCATTCTCTAGGTTTTAATTTATTTTTCTATATATCTTTGAGCTCGTTTATGCTTGGTGGGTGACACACTTGACATAGTTGAATGTAGTTAATTTTTTTTATTTAAAAGTCCTTCACTCTATTTATTCACATAGCTCTTTTTATTCCCTTTGATTAAAAAAAATAAGTATTTGAGAGTACGACCTGATATTATAATTTGACAATCATCTCTGAAGATTGACCTGAACCACTAGAATTTCAAGTTAATTTCTATGTTTTGAGTTCGGATAAAAATTTAAATTTCACGTATTTTGTTTTAATGACTAGAGTGCGATCAGCAAATGACGAGGAAATCATGATTTTTGTTAAGTGGTTAAGTTGCTAAAATTGTTGAAATATCAGGGAAAATATAGTCAATGAGATTCACGGACCATTGTTACTAAACTTGGTGAATGATTCAGGACAAAAGATAGTGAATTCATCGAGGAACTCATCTTTGATCGATCAGTGAATAAGCCGTCATTGTGAAGAGGATGATCCACCGGGAGACAAGTCACCATCTCTTGAGAGTGTACCATATGTGATAAAGGGTGTCCTCTTGCTAGTTGACTTAAGGACAAAGCCCTTGAGATAAGCCCCACATCCATTCAACTTATCTTCATTAGGTGACAGCCACCGGAGAGCCGTAATTAATAATCGTAAATGTTACACTTTAGGGTAGAATTCAAGTCGATCCACAGAGAATTGAGTAATTTATAATGAGTTCAAATAAATTTTTCTAAGATTGATTTTAGGGAAGAAAAGGGTTAGAAGATGGGACGAAGGATGATTAGATTATCCAAAAGACAAGAAATCGAGGAAAAATAAAATTAATGATTATAAAATCATCAATTTGAAGAATATTAAGGAGAAGATAAGAGGAAATGTGATTTGGATTTTTTTATTAAGATTCTAATGCAAGGAAAATGAAATATTATTTTGTCACATTAATCCCAAATTCAAATTCTCTTTGGAAATGCAGTCAATCCTAAGAGATCAAGCATACATCAAGAGAATGATCTTAAGGGAAGAAAGATAAAATTTACTCTAAATAACTCTAAACATGAATGATAGAAATCCTAAATCCTATTTTTCTAATCTACCTAGTGGAGCATGTACCCAAGCTCCACCGATGAAGACAATGACGTTAGAGGATACCACATCACCTAAAGCCATCCCACATCATTGCCGTTGGACCAAACTGAGGGATCTGAATTTCCTTTATTATTAGGTTTTATTTTCACTCATTTTGTTTGATTTTTATTGTAATCCTCTTTTCCCTCCCAAGGCCTATGAATAGGCTTAAGACTTCCATGAACCGGTGGCTAATCTTCGATTAAGAAATGAACATTTCCTAGGATCATGCCCTAGGGGATCTGTGTGACCGCCGCTGCTTATAGCCACCACCATCGCATGGGTCCCACCCTGCTCCAAGGTCAACGACCCCTCTCTGCCATCAGACGTTTCCTCCGCCAACCCTCGCATGCTCATCATCGTGCTGACGGTCTCCTGTCAGGTCGTTAATCATGCATGGCGGACTCCCTTCCATGTGCATCCACATGACCTAATCCTCTCGCTGCACGACAGAACATCCCACAGCCGCAGACGTGTCTGGGCAATCCCTCCGCATCGGCGTCAAGTGTCCGTCGTCGTGGGACGGCTCCCGCCAGATCGCCATCCACGTGTGACAAACTCCTCTCTACAGGCGTCCGTGCGATCCCTCCTGTCCCATCACAATTGGAGCATCCCGCACATAGCGGATGTGTCTAGATCCTTAGCCTTCCGTGACAGCCTCTGACCCTTGACAGCTGCCGTGCGTACATTGTGCTCCCTTCTCTAGTTGGATCCGTGTCGGGCTCGCTCTTCTCCAAATTATCCTCGACATCAACTCCTCAGCATACAAATGCCCAAGGTCCACTCTTAACCCTCTCTAGTGAATGTGTGCATTGATTTCATTCCATTTTTCCTCGTTTCTATTTCCACCGCCATCAGGTTTAGTCGTGTGGGCTCGTGATTAGTCGTGTGGGCTCATGATCAGCCATGTGGACTGTGATTTTTTTGTTTGGAGGGTGATTGAGATTTTGAAATGTAGAGCTTTTATTTATCACGATGATTTGAGACAATCCTCTAGCCCTCAATTGAGGAACATAACGGTCTTCTCACAGTCACACAGTCGGCTTTAAAGGTTCAAATCTGATTGTGTGTGAATTTTGTGGATTGGTTTATCTACCCTATATCATCTTTAGTCAACCTACTTCGAGTCTAGCATATTTATCATATTCGTCCTGCATCACTACCTCTCTCTTGGATCAACTCTATGTCACTTAGAGGGTCAACAAGAAGAGAAAATGGACTCAAAATGAGAAGAAACTAACAAGCACGAATTTTATTGAATAGATTGAAGAAAAATACTTAAAAAAACATAAACTAGAAAATAAAAATGCCTTCTCTATGTCGATTGGAGTGCTTCAGCCAGATCTACCCCTTGGAGTTCTTGGATTGGTCCACTTGGTGAAGCTTTTGGAGTCTTCCTCTTCTCCTTGTGTGAATGCCCCTCTCCTCTTCAGGTGGATGCCATGGCCACGAAATTTTGATCCCTTTTAATGACTCCTTAGGCTGAAAATTAATCTTAGACCTTGATGATCTTAGAGATATTTTGGGCCATTGGATCCTTGGGCCTTCTAGGCCCTAAATGAGGTGGCTGGCAGCTGCCCTAGGGTAATTCCCTTCTTTTAGGGCAACCTCCTTGGGGAGTATCCTAGCCCTTCATTTTGATGGCCGAGATCCTCTCTCAACTCCTCTTTTAAGGAGGTAGGACATGGTCAAGGGGAGGTTACACCTGCCCTCCTTTCTAATAGGGAAGGTTGTTGGGTAGTTTTCATTTTAGTGGGGACACCACCCTTCCTTTGTAATAATGGGTTGAACACGTCCATAAGAAGCCCATAAGTGTTTCAATTAGGCTCAGCTAAGGCCCATTTTCCTTTCCTGAAAATTAATAATTAAATAAAAATTATAAGGATCTTTAATAAAAATAATATGTTAAGCATTAAAAATTATTCATGAAAATGTAGAAGAATGTATGAATAGAGATCAGTAAATTATTTCATAATAAAAAATTAATATTGTCTAAAATTATGTTTATCATTGGTTTCATTATTATTTCAGACAATGAAGTCAAATTTCATGAATTCAAATCAAGAAATATTGAATAAAATATGTGATTCAACAAAAATGACTAAAATTTGATTTTAAATACCTTAAATATAAATTGTCATGCCAAATTCATCATTCAAGAATTAGTTTAGATAACATGCTAATTTTAGTCTTGAAAGCACATAAATCATGTAGAAATGACAATATTAATATATGGAATTAGCATGTTATTAGTAAGTCGCTGTTTTTCACCTTCGTCGGGTGATAGGTGTCGGAGGCAATTCAGTGATACATCTCACTAATTTATAGACTTTGTAAGAAGATCTAGACATTACTCGCATTATCTATGTCCAAGGAGAGCCTTTGAGGTCATGGACACGAAATTCCTTCCAAACACGAAGAATTTTGACGATCACGATTGCAAAGTTGAAACTCTATTATTCCTACTTTAAACTATATTTTCATTTAAATTGATGATATTTCACATGATTTAAATTTTTGTATCCTTCTTCATCGAGTTACAATTCTTCGGGATTTTACAAAACTCAAGTTGACCAATTAATTTGACGGTAATCACTTACGTAAGAATTGTCAGGTGAAACTCTATTTCCACTTGATTGGTGTTTGTTGGGCATTGACATCACCCTAACATCATCACTTTATTTCCTTTTTTATGAATTCTTAAATATATTATTCACCATTCAATTTAAAAATCATAAAAAATCATATTCTTTCAAGAAAATTTGGAAATATTACCCGATATTATATTACATCCCTATGTTCGACTTAGAAATTTGCCACTATTTTTGGAACCTTTTATTGATTTATAATTAATTTATTTATTTTGATATACTTTTAAAATTTCACATATTATTATTTTCTAGTTTTATAAATTTTAAATTTGTATGATTTATTATACAACAATTAAGTCACGTCACTTTTCATCATATTTGGTATGCTCTCGAGAGGTGGCATCTCATCTTATGGTAGATTGTTTTCTTCTTGGCAACGACTCGTTCGTCGATCAATCAAAGATAGTTGTTTCAATGAATTTGTGACTATATTTTCACTATTACTTCTAACAACTTAATCGCTCACTAGAAATTATGATTTCCCGTTAGTCATATGCCTACATTAGAGAGAGAGTGAAATAAATACACTAATAATCTTACAAAATGATGTCATAAGCATATTTCTTCTTGGTGATCAAGGGTATTTTAGGCATTAAAATATTATGTGAATGTTGTGACCGTCAGTTCAGTCCCACATTAGTTATATGTCAAATTTTGAGACATATATAGTAATAGGGGGTATAATAATCAATGAGTTCCTCTCTCGCATGTGTAAGGGGAAGTGGCGCATGTGTCTCCTAATTTGTCTTCAATCGCTCATGCCTCTACTCGCAGCTCCGCTTGACTCTTCCTGTAACCTACTTGTGGGCCTGGTTGGCTGGTGGGTTCTCTTCCTTTTTCTATCTTTTTCTTTGATTTTTCTTCATTTATCTCAAAAATATGATTATAACAATTATATAAATTCACATAATATCCTATAATTAACCAAAATAAAAATCACTTTTCACAATTTAACACAAATATAAGTCTATTTATCATGAGTTAAGCTCAAACTATACTATCAATTAATTATTAACTCATGATAATGAAGACTTGTCACAAACCCCAACTTAAATCTTTGCTAGCTCACTTGTAATGGAATTATGAAAATAAATTAAAATTTAAAAATTTCAAACATCAAATTTTAATGCATAAAAATATGATTATAAATGATGCACCTTTAGACATTTTAGACTCTTATATTAAGTATTTAAGAATGGTGTTAAGCACTCTTTGGAATAATAATCTAGACTTTACTTCTATTCACATCTTTATCACTTATTCACTCATAATTCACAAGATGTTGTAATTATCAATAATCATTCAAAAATAATATTGATTCTATATTTCCCTTTTTCTATAGCTTGATTTTTGAAGTTTACACTTGACATAGTGAAGAATTCGACTTGCTGAAGATCTATAGGATTTGATGCTACTTGATTTGAGATAAATATAAATCTCATTCTTGAATCCACAAAAATGTGATTTATGTGAAGATCCTTCACCCTGAGTTCACAGAATGACTAAACTTTGACCCTTGAGTCCACAAGGGGTTGATCTTGAATCCACAAGATCAGAAGTAGTTCCCTAAACCAATAGGGATGACGTATCGAAACTATTGGCGATGACCCTTTGAGTTGAGCGGATGTTGAGGTTGGTGAAAGAGGGGTTGAAATCATGACTTGAATCTTAAAAAATCGAGATTTTTGGTGAAGCCTCCTTGTCTTGAGTCCACAAAACGAAGAAGCTATTCCCTTGGTGCTTAAGGGGGGATCCTAAATCCACAGAACTAACGAACTAACTCCATGAGTCCACAAGGATGCTGGATTCCACCAGTAGAGGGGAAAAACTCTCAAGGAGAAGAAACTCATGAAAATCTATTCATAAAAAATAAGTTGAATGCCCTTGGGCTACATGGGGTGTCCTTAAATAGGCTAGAGCCTATGAAAAGGGCACCAACTTTGAATTTCAAACGAAATTTGAAAATTAGGATGGAAATACATTTGGGAAAGTTTCTGAAATAGAAATGGGCTTAAAATGGAATGAAATAGGCTTTTCTAGAAGGTGGTGTAAAGGCAGGTGACAATTATGGAAGGGAAATCAATAGAGGAAAGAAGAGAAATAGAAAGAGGTTTTAAATAGGGTTAAATAGATTTTAAAAGGTGGTGAACATAGAAGGTGGTGTTTAAAATAGAAAGAGAATAAAGAAAGGATGAGACCTAAATATAAAAAGTGTCAAATATAGAAAGTGATCTAAATATGGAAGGTCTAAGAATATAAAGTGAATGAAATGTTAGAAGGATCCAAAAATAGAAGGGTTTAAAAATGGAAAGTTCTAAACATAGAAATTTCAAAAAATGGAAAGTGGATCTTCAGGTCTTCATGTGTTCTGGTCCAATAGATGTCATATTGGCTCACTGCATCAAGGGAGGCTGAAATCCACCAGCAGAGAAGATAACTTTCTGAAAGAAAGGAACTTCGAATTCTATTGATAAAAATATGGCTTGCCTCTGGGGCTACATGAGAGGCTTTTATATAGGCCTAAAATATAACTAACTTACAAGAAATTCAGATCTCTAGAGATCCTACAAAATAGAAAACTATTAAAACAAACCTAAAATTCAGGAGGTTCTGTTAAGAATGTCCTTAACTAACTATAATTTTAGAAGAAGTTAAAAACGGCCCTAAAGTTAAGGAAGTTTGTTACAACATCTTTAACTATTAAAATTTACTTAAATAACAAAAATGTGAAAGAAAATAATGAATAATAGATTTGAACACATTTAACATTTGCTAAATCTATTAATCAGCGAAATAAGTCTTTACGCCTCTTGTTCTTCAAGATCACTCGAATTTGGTTGAAACTGGGCTACATCAGTCTCCCTTTTTTCAAATAGAACTCGTCCTCGAGTTATCATTATCTGCTGCATAATAATCATAAAATTTTGACACATTTGAAATATGTCAAATTGATAACTTGAAGAAGCTTAGACATTGAACTAATGCTTCTTTTAGCTTCCTTGATATCTTTTAGTTTTCTCCACCTGGATCAAATATCTTAATCTCTTCATTTGACATGATTCCTTGGGCTGCATCAATCTCTATTGCTTGAAGAAAACTCATCCACAAGTTCATTTGTTTTGACCCATATATGTAGTCCAAGTTGAACTGGTTAGATAAAAGAGGTATAGAGGCTGGTGTCAAACTATTGTAATTTGGTCTAACAAACGTCAGTCTGATGTCCTAAAAAATAATGAAACATTCTGTCCAACTTTTACTTGACTGTTGATATGATTTTTCTTTGACACTTGTATGGATGTGATAGCCAAAAACATAGATTGAACCTGGGTTGTGATGAATGACCTTATTCTTGTCATTTCCTTAAGATAAATCTCTTGTAAATAATTGTTCATCATGCTTAATGTCTAAATACTGTAAATTTGTATTTATCCAATTCTCAAGAAAGTCAATATGCTGAAATGTCAACTCATGAGAAAATACTGGCCCTAGATGAAGGCAAACGTCTATAGTAATATGTTTCTTTTCATCTGTTACAACTTGATTTTCTCCACCTTTCTTGGAATCTAAAAAACTTTTGAGAGATTGAAACATTAATTTCTGTCCACCTTAGTAAACTACATATTGATTCTTCATGTAGTTGTATGTTGCATTTAAATGAGACTACCAAGGTCCTCCTAACAGCATATGACAAAAATCAATGTCAATTATCACATTCAATTTCATCATAATATTTGCCATTGCATGAAGCTTTCATTAAACATCTTTCTGTAATATCGACTTCACAATCTTGTTTGATCCAATCACATTTATATGGATCAGGATGCTCCACTCTTTTCAATCACAATTTCTGAACCATATATGATGAAACATAATTTGCACCAATACTATTGTTAATGATAACATTAACAATCTTTTGGCAAACAATGAATCTTATTCTAAAAATTTTTTGATGATGACCATCTTCTTCGATCATTGTCCAAACATAGATGAACAAGACTTGATTTGAATTTTGCCAAATATTGATATCGACAGAAAAGAAATCTTTCCTACAAATCTTAGAGATTTGTATCGATGTAATAGATGTTCATCATGTTCTTGTGAGATCTGAAATAAAAATATGGAACGTTGACCTTGCTCTGATACCAATTGACACAGTGGAGAATTCGACTTGCTGAAGATCTGTAGGATTTGATGCAGCTTGATTTGAGATAAATAGAAATCTCATTCTTGAATCCACAAAAATATGATTTTTGTGAAGATCCTTCACCCTGAGTCCATAGAATGACTGAACTTTGACCCTTGAGTCCACAAGGGGTTGATCTTGAATCCACAAGATCAGAAGTGATTCCCTGAACCAACAAGGAGGTTGGAATTCACTAGCAGAAAAGATAACTTTCTGAAAAGAAAAGAACTTCGAATTCTATTGATAAAAATATGGCATGCCTCTAGGGCTACATGAGAGGCCTTTATATAGGCCTAAAAGATAACTAACTTACAAGAAATTCGGATCTCTAGAGATCCTACAAAATAGGAAACTGTTAAAACAAACCTAAAATTCATGAGGTTCTGTTAAGAATGTCTTTAACTAACTACAATTCTAGAAGAAGTTAAAAACGGCCCTAAAGTTAAGGAAGCTTGTTACAAACGTCCTTAACTATTAAAATTTATTTAAATAACAAAAACGTGAAAGAAAATAATGAATAATAGATTTGAACACATTTTAACATGTGCTAAATCTATTAATCAACGAAATAAGTCTTTACACCTCTTGTTCTTCAAGATCACTCGAATTTGGCTGAAATTAGGCTACATCAACACCATATATATTTTATAAATAGTGAATAGGTAGTTGATGAGCATTTGTCGTTAGATTTAAATATCCATAATCTAATAATATTTATAACTGAAACTTAGTCAAGCAATGAGTACCAGGTTGAACATAGGGAGTAGGAATAACCTGTCATGGATATTAATTTTGATTTTATTATTTTAGTGATTCTATAATTTTGATGAATTAAATAATATAAATTAATATTTAATAAATAGTGAAGAGAAAAAGGGAGATAGACGTGTGATTCAGAAGATGACATTTTGGGGGGTAGACATGGGATCTTGAAGGGACTTTTGGATGAATTTTCAAGAGATAGACATGGGGTTAAGAAGGGATTTTAGATGATGAATTTTTAGGTGGAGGGAAAGAGAAAGAAAAGAAAATAGACGATAATTAGGAGAGAGAAAATCATGGTCAACACGTCTCATGTTTGCATTGACTATGATTTCCATACAAATACATGAGAGAAAATTCACAAAAAAGGTGTGAAATCACACCGGAAAATATTGGAATCAGTTTCACACGAATTAATAAGGAGCAAACAGTTAAAATGTAACCATCAAATTGATCAAACCATTGATTAAGCAGAGAAATCACCAAAAAATTGCCAGAAAATTGTTCTACTCAATGGAAAAATGGCAAGGAATTTCAGCTTGATTTCTTGATAGAAATTGAAGGAAAATGATTTGAAATCACTCCTTAGATGATTCAAAATGAATATGGAAGGTTTGAGGTAGAAAGAAGCCCTTTTGCTCAAATGAATTGTGTGTTCTTCCAATCATTTTCGACGAATGTCCAAAAATTGTTGTTCATGACAAAAACTAAATAAAATGGGAAATAAATCTAAAACTAACGCTGTCCTTCGATGGGCCCACATCTAGAACAGCAAGAGACACTAATGCGATGGCTTTGTATTGTCTGGTCATGTCACGCCAAGCTGAAAGGCGCATGAATATTGTCTGGCGGTTTTGCACTGTTCGCCAGAAGGATTCCATGTAGAGAAGGGTTTGATGCCACTGTCACCACCATCTAGGGTAAAGGAGAAGACTTGTGGCCACCCTTTGGAGGCTTTGGGTGCAGCTGAGGGAGTAATGAGGAAGATTCACCAGTTGCCGGAGGCTCTAATTGCACAGAGTGGGGATAAGATGGAATGATTATCGTCAGCAAATCTCTGCCCTTTTATTTCATCGGTGATAGTCGATAATCTCAATTTTACTTGACGATAATTGATAATTATTGATATGCCCCTCCGTGGCTCAAGTACGTTGGTTACGTCACGTGCTCTCTGCCTTCCAATTGATTTACTCCTGGGGTTACATGGTGCATCCTTAAAAATCACAAAAAATTAGCATGATATATAAGTATCAATCAGCCACCGATTCATCGCCGAAAAAGGATGACATGGTGTGTTTAGGGGCATTGGATCAAGCAGAAATTATATAACTACACCTGATAATAGATATTATCTATTTATTTATTTATTTATTTTATACAATAGTAAGTAATTCCTTTTAATCTAAAATAAATCGTAAAAATTAACTAAAATTCACTAAAAATATGAAAGTGCTTAAAAAAAATTTTCTTCAATAATTATAATTTATTTTAACGAAATTCATGGAATATTTTATTATTTTAACTCACATTACATCTAAAAAATGAGATATTATCACGTACCCTTTGCCAGTCTTCGTCCACCTAATGACGTGATGATCATCCATATGATCGCCAGTAGTGCACAGTGCATACATACTTCCCACAAACGTTTGCATGCCATATCCCTCTTGCTGTGAATCGGAGCATCTTGCACACCTAACATGCTCCTCTGATCAAAAGCCTCAATGTCAACATTGTAGCGTATAAATGTCGAAGGTCCCCTCTCAACCCTCTCTAGTGATCATGTGCTTTGACTTCATCTCGTATTTCCTTGTACGTGTTTCTACCACCATGGGACTTAGTTGTGTGAGCTCGTGACCAGCCAAGTAGGTTGTGATTTCCTTGTTTGGAGGCTGACTAAAATTTTGAAATGTAGAGCTTTGTTTTATCACGATGACTAAAGACAATCCTCCCACCCTCGATTGAGGAATGGAATGATCTTCTCACATCATTACAACTGGTTTTAAAGGTTTGAATCCGATTGTGTGTGAGTTTTGTGGCTTATTATTTATCCATAGTGTTCCCAACTTATTTCATTAATGTCAATCTTAGTCATCCTACACTTTTGGCATCAATCAGTCTAATTGGTGGAGCATGTACCCAAGCCCCACCGATGAAGACAACAACGCCAGAGGATGCCAAGTCATCTTAAGCCAGCCCACATCGTCGCCATCAGACCCAACTGAGGGATCTGAATTTCTTTTATTACTAGGTTTTATTTTCACTCATTTTGTTAGATTTTATTGTAATCCACTTTTCCTTCCCAAGGCCTATAAATAGGCCTAAGATTTCTGCGCGATTCCTCCCATCTTGTCATGACTGGAGCATCCCACAGGTAGCGGACGTGCCTGGGCCCTCCGTCTTCTATGACTGCCTCCAACCCTTGATGGCTACCATGCATATATTGTGCACCCTTCTTTAGTCGTCTGCCAGATTTGGTTTTGGGGCATTGCCCTGAACCCCGTAAGGGGGCGGCTTTGCCCTTGACCCCCAGCCAACTGACTGTGTAGTTGGATCTGTGTTGGGCTCGCTCTTCTCCAATTATCTTTGACGTCAACTCTTTGTCATAAAAATGCTCAAGGTCCACTCTTAACCCTCTCTAGTGAATGTGTGTATTGATTTCATTCTGTTTTTTCTCGTTTATGTTTCCACCACTATCGGGTTTAGCCGTGTGGGCTCGTGATTAGTCATGTGGGCTCGTGGTCAGCTGTGTGGGCTATGATTTCCTTGTTTGGAGGTGACTGAGATTTTGAAACGTAGAGCTTTGATTTATCATGACAATTTGAGATGATCCTCCAGCCCTCGACTAAGGAACAAAATGGTCTACTCATAGTCATGCAGCCGGCTTTAAAGGCTTGAATTTGATTGTGTGAAATTTTGTGACTTGCTAGTTATCCATTACATTCTTAACATATCATATTTGTGTCAATCATATTCGACCTGCATCACTAATTGATTTAATTTTTCATGCATGCAATATGGTGTAAGAAATTAGATAGTTCTGACAGTTATGCTTTCCATTTTCAATTCTATTTTCAATTATGTTTTCAGTTATGTTTTTAGTAGCAACAAATTTGTCAACAATAAATCAAAACTATCCTCTTTATAGCTGTAATTTTGAATTCAAGAAATATGTCTAGGGGCTTGAAATATTAGAAACGGGTCTTTAGAATTCAATTTTTGGACTGCTTTTTCTATTTTTTTTGATAATCTATAGATTATTTTCTGCTATTCTTAACAGAAAACCAGAAAACAAATGTTGTAGTTTTTCTAAATTTTTTATTTTTAGTTATTTTTATAGGTGAGCATGAAAAATGAAAACACATGTTCTTAATCATAAATTAAGACTTAATACTTCATCACCCCCTAACGTGATTTAATCGTTGTATAATAAATTACGTAAATTTAAAAATTTATAAAACTAGAAAAGGCCAATTTTCAGAATTTCAAATGTATATCCAAATGAATAAATTATTTATAAACTGATAAAAAGATTCAAAAAATAGTGAGAAATTTCCAAGTCAATCACAAGGATGTAACATAATATCAGGTAATATTTCAGAATTTTCCTAAACTAATACAAATTTTTATGAGTTTTAAATTGAATGATAAATATAATCTATTTAAGAAATGCGAAAAGGAAATAAGGCCATGATGTTAGGGTGATGTCATCATTTGAAGAACACGAATCAAGTGGAAATAAAGTTCTAACTTACGATTCTTTCGTAAGTGATTACTGTCAAATTAACGGGTCAAATTAAGTTCTGTAAAAGCCCGAAGAATCGTAACTCAATATTAATTATTTAAATGAAAATGAAGTTAAAAGCAGGAAAAATAGAGTTTCGGCTTCACAGTGGTAATCGTTGGAATTCTGTATGTTCGAGAAGGAATTCGTGCAATATTCATGGCCTCGAAGGCTCTCTTGATCTTCTTTCGAACCTAGAAATTAGTGGAATGTGTCGCCAAGTTGTTTTCGGCGGTTGTCACCAAGTAGAACGGAAAAAAGGTGACTTGTAGGCCTCTAGTGGCTGTCACCCGATGAAGGCATGCTGGATGGAGATGGGGCATGTTTTAGGGGCTTCGTCTTCAAGTTAGCTAACAAGAGGAGGCCCTTTATCACATCTAGTATGCTCTCAAGAGGTGGCGACTCGTCTATTCGTAGATCATCCTCTTCTTGGTGACAACTTGTTCATCGATTAATTGGAGATGATTTTCTCATTGAGTTCATGATATTTTGTCCAAAATTGTTCACTAATTTCGGCCATGGTGCTCCGCAAATCGTGTTGACTAAGTTTTTGTCAAGATTTTTTGACGCAGTGAAACTGTTGGTGATGACCCTTTGAGTTGAGCGGATGTTGAGCTTGGCGGAAGATGGGTTGAAATCATGACTTGAATCCTCAAAAGTCAAGATTTCTGGTGAAGCCTCCTTGTCTTGAATTCACAAAACGAAGAAGCTATTCCCTTGGTGCTCAAGGGCGGATCTTGAATCCACAGAACCAACGAACTAACTGCCTAAGTCCACAGGGATGCTGGAGTCCACCAGCAGAGGGGAGAAACTCTCAAGAAGAAGAAACTCACGAAATTCTATTCATAAAAAAATAAGCTCAATGCCCTTGGGCTACATGGGGCGTCCTTAAATAGGCCAGAGCCTGTGAAAAGGGCGCCAACTTTGAATTTCAAACGAAATTTGAAAATTAGGAGGGAATTACATTTGAGAAAGTTTCTAGAATAGAAATGGGCTTAAAATAGAATGAAATAGGCTTTTCTAGAAGGTGGTGTAAAGGCAGGTGACAGTTATGGAAGGAAAATGAATAGAGGAAAGAAGAGAAATAGAAAGAGGCTTTAAATAGGCTAAAATAGGAAGGGCTGAATAAAGAATGAGATTTATGGTGGCAGCAATAGGATGAGATCTAAAATAGAAGGTAGATGAGCTAGTGTAAAGGGTTCTAAAAATAGAAGGGTCTAAAAATAGAAAGTTCTAAAACTAGAAGGTTCTAAAAATAGAAGGGTCTAAAGAGTTCTAAAAATAGAAGGTTCTAAATATAGAAAGTTCTAAAAATAGAAAGTTGATCTTCAGGTCTTGAAGTCTTCTCCGCCAGTGGATGTGATATTGGCTGCATCAGTCTCCCCTTCTTCAAAAGAACTCGTCCCTGAGTGTTCAGTGTTCAGCTTTTTCAGAGAAATACTCGTATAAGTCCATCGCATTAAAAATATTAGAGATTCCCATAGTGTCTGGAAGGTCAACCATGTAAGCATTGTCATTAATCTTCTTCAAAATCTTGAAAGGACCATATTTTTTTGGACTGAGTTTGTTGTAATTTCCTATGGGCAGTCTCTCCTTTCTTAAATATATCATTACCAAATCACCAACTTGGAAAAACTTTTTTCTCCTTTTCTTATCTGCCTTTTACTTGTATCTTATATAACTAGTAGTGAGATTTTTCTAAACATTTTCCTGAATTGCCTTGATGTGATCTGCCATTTTATTTGCTGCAATACTGGTTCCATGCTTGAGAGTTAATTGTGCCAAATCTTGTGGGATTTTAGGTGGGAAATAGTACACAATAGAAAATGGAGATACACCTCATTAAATTACCCAATGTTCGGTTGACCACTTCTATTTGACCATCGGTTTGAGGGTGACTGGTGGTACTAAAATTAAGACATGAGTCAAATCTCTTCCAGAGAGTATGCCAGAAATGAGACAAAAATTTTGAATCTCTGTCTGATGTAATAGATTGTGGGACCCCATGTAGGCGGACAATCTCTTTAAAGAAAAGATTAGTAGTCTGAACAACATCATTACTTACATGCAATAAAGTGTGCCATCTTCGAAAATCTATCTACCACCACAAGGACAGAATCATTACCTCTCTGAGTGCGAGGTAAACCTAATATAAAGTCCATAGAGATGTCAGTCCATGCCTTCTCTAGAATTGGCAGTGACATATACAAACTAGTATTCTGACATTGTCCTTTATTAATTTGACAAGTTTGACACCTTCGAACAAAGCTCTGTACTTCTCTCTTCAGTTGTGGCCAGAAATAACGTTCTTCCATCATTTGTTGTGTTTTGTCACGTCCTAAATGTCTCCCAAGTCCTCCAACATGTAATTCTCGAATCAATTTCTCTTGCAAAGATGTTCGAGGAATACATAATTGAGTCCCTTGAAATAAAAAATCTTCTTGAATATGAAATCCCTTTAGTGATTTTCCTTCTTTACAAGTCTTCCAAATTTCTGCAAAGTCTTCATCTTGAGCATACAACTCAGTCAAGTACTCAAAACCAGTAATTTCAGCACGCATAGTAACGAGTAGTGCTGACTTTCTACTTAATGCATTAGTGACTCTATTTAACTTTCCAGACTTGTGTTTAATCATGAAAGTAAACCTTTGAATAAATGATATCCATCTTGCATGCATTCTATTGATATTAGTCTGAGTATTCACAGATTTTAAAGCTTGATGGTCAGTGAATAATATGAATTCTCGTTGAATCAAATAATGCTCCCATGTATGTAGTGCTCTCACTACAACATAAAATTCCAATTCATAAGTAGTCCATTTTCTTCTAGCTTCAGTTAGCTTTTCACTGTAAAAAGCAACTGGTCTCCCTTCCTGAGATAACATAGCTCCAATTCCAAGAATTGATGCATCACATTCTACTTCGAATAATTTATCAAAATTTGGTAAGGCCAATACAGGGGCAGTGCATAATTTTTCTTTGATCAAAGAAAAATTTACCTCCGCAACTTCTGTCCACTGAAAATTTCATTTCTTCATATATTCTGTAATAAGAGTCATAATAGAACTAAAATTTTAAATAAATCTTCTGTAAAATTATGCTAATCCATGAAAACTATGAACATCATGTATGTTTCTTAGAATAGGCCAATCCTTAATAGCTTTAATCTTCTCATCATCTACCTTGATACCTTCTGCACTGATAATATACCCTAGGAAAATAACACTGGTAGTCCAAAATTTACACTTCTTCAAATTGACAAATAATTCATTCTGTTGCAACACTCTCAACACAGATCTCAAATGACCAATATGCTCATCTTCACTTTTACTATATATCAGAATGTCATCAAAATAGACAACAACAAATTTTCCAATAAAGGGCTTTAGTACCTGATTCATCATTCTCATGAATGTACTTGGAGCATTTGACAATCCGAAAGGCATCACTAACCATTTATATAACCCTACTTTTGTTTTAAAAGTAGTCTTCCATTCATCTCCTAGACGAATCCGAATTTAATGATAACCACTTTTAAGATCAATATTTGAAAATAATTTAGAACCACATAACATATCAAGCATGTCATCTAATCTGGGAATAGGAAATCGATACTTTACTGTAATTTTGTTGATGGCTCTACTGTCGACACACATATGCCAGGTTCCATCTTTTTTTGGAATCAAGAGAGCTGGAACAGAACAAGGACTCATACTCTCATGAATTAGTCCTTTTTGTAATAGTTCTTCAACTTATTCTTGTAAAATTCGATTTTCATTTGGACTCATCTTGTAATGAGGTAAATTAAGTAAACTTGCTCCTGGAATAAGAATGATATGATGTTGTATATCTCTGAGTGGAGGAAGATGGTTTGATGTTTCTTCCATAACAAAAAATTCCTCTAAAATATTTTGGGCTACTTCTAGAATAAAATCAATAGAAAGTAATGACAGATTATCTTTTTTGACCAGCATAAAAATCTCAGTATCTCGATTGAGGTTAGTAAGAAATTCACTTCTATCAATCATCATAATTTGTTTTTTCTGTTTTTTAATAGAGAAATCCATGTCCTGAATTGGGTGTAAAACAAATTTTTCACTATTTCTGTAAAAGACATAGTGATTGTCTCTTCCCAAATGAGTTGCATCTATGTCATATTGCCATGGTCGACCCAAAATCATGTGACATGCATCCATATCAACAACATCGCACTGGATTTCATCAAAATATCTATTTCCCATTGAAAACTTAATCAAACAAGTTTCAGTCACCTTTGTTTCTGCATCTCTCTTGATCCACCCAATTTTGTAAGGGTGTGGGTGTCGCTCAGTCTTGAGTCCCAGCTTATGCACCATGGTGGATGAAATAATATTTTCACTACCTCTAGAATCAATGATAACGTCACATACCTTCCCATTGACAGTGCATCTTGTTCTGAAGACATTGTGACGTTGTGCTGGTTCCTCCTTTTTTGGTGAATACATTATTCTACGCACAACAAGAGAATGACCAAAATCTTCTTCTTCTCCACCCTCAATGATATTTTCTTCAATTGCTTCCATGTGATCTTCATTTTCACTATTATCTTCATCTATGGCCCCTGCAAAATTCACAACTCGTTTTGGACAGGCATTAGGCTTGTGACCTTCTTCATTGCACCTGTAACATTTTGGAACAGAATTAGGAACATATGGATTTCTTTGGACATCATTTCGACCATTAGGTGCCAATCCATTTGATTTTTGTACAGCTGAGTTTGCTACTCTTCCATTAGAAGTGGAAGAAGAAATTGGTGCTTGTCTTGATCGATCTGGCTGAAAATTTGTCGCACTATTAAAAGTGCGATTTCTGGTCTTTCCTTTCTCTAACAAAGCTTCTACACGTTCTGAGGCCATAATAATATCAGTCAATTTAAAAAATGATTGTAATGCAACCTTTTCTTCAATATCCCACTGAAGGCCACTTTTAAATCTAGAGATCATGTATGATTCAGATTCAGTCAAATCAACTCTAGAAGATAATCGATAAAATTCTTCTGCATATTCAATTACAGATCGATTCCCTTGTCGACAGTTTTGATACTGTTGATACAAGACCTGCTCATAATCTGAAAGAAGAAATCTTGACTTCATTAATTTCTTCATTTTATCCCAATTTCACACAACATCCTTACCAGCTCTAGTGCGAGTAATCTGAATCTGTTCCCACCATGCAGAGGCACCTCCTTTCAATTTATATGCAACAAGCTTCACTTGTTTATCATCAGCAATTTTCATATATTTTAAAAAAATCTTTCAACTTCAGAAAGCCAATCAAGAAATTCTTCAATTTTCAACTGACCATTAAAACTTGGCAAATCAATTTTCATACGGAAATCTCTACCTTCATCACAGTTAGATCTACTTTTAGAACTGCCAGAATCTGAACAATGAAACTTTTGAGAAACATGACCATTGTCATTCTGCCTCTGATTACTCTGAACATGTGAAATATTTTCTAAGGAAGACATTCTTGATAATATTTGCTTCAATGTATCGCTCATTCTTTCCAACTTTTGATCCATGCATTCTTGATATTCAAAAAACTCTATGCGAGAGATAAGGCATACCTC
>JANEYH010000024.1:0-91588 GCA_024713555.1 Spirodela polyrhiza | reverse complement strand
GGGCAATGATGTCATGGCGTTGTTGTTAGTTTTTAACTTCTGCTTATAGAGACTTAAGGTTATCTTTTAACAGGAATTATACATAATCTGATGTTACACATTTGAAGAAAATAGAAATTAATACCTTTTAATCATAAATTTTGAAGCATTTTACATGTAAGTGGAGATCTTTGATCGATCAGATTGTGTACTAGCTAGGTTGTTAAAATATACCTCGCATATGTTTTAGAGTATGACTCTTGGGCTATATCTCTCATCTCCTGATTAGCAAAAGTTGTAGCTTAACTAAAATCTAAGAAAGAAAGAACAACTCAAAGCAGTATTAATTTAGCCCTTATAGAGATGTTTTCTGGATAATAAAATTAGCTGAAAGTAAAATCAGCATTAGGCTACACTTAGTCTCGAGTGGGCCATGGGTAAAATTAATTGATGAGTTTCAAGAGCAATAATATTAGATATTTTTCATTAGTGTTAAATAACCACTATTTAATAGTATTTAAAACTGAAACTTGATCAATGTTCAGTATTGTAATGAGTCCCCAGTCAAAATACAGAGTAGAAATAGTATGTCATTATAATTAATTTTAATTTTATTCTTAAAATAATTATTTTTTAAAATTTATAATATTTTTTATTAATGTTTATGATTAAAAATACATATAAAAATATGGCCTTATTTCATTATTTAAATGAAATAATAAAAATAAGAGAGAGAAATTTAGAGCAGAATATTATAAGGGTAGAAAGTTGATTTTGAAGGAAATAGGAGAGAGAAAATAGAGTATAGGTGAGAGAAGAAGGGGGAGATACATCGGATTTTGAAAGAATTAGATGGAATAGTTCATGGAGTTAGACGTGGGGTTCCAAAAGGAGTAAGATAGAATGACATTGGGTTTCGTAGGGAATAATAGAGGGAAGAAAACAGAAAATAAAAGAGAATAAGAGAGAGAAAGAGAGAAAAATTATAAGTAATGCATGCTTGTACGAGAGAGTGGCATTGAACACAATTTTTCAATAAATATATGAGACAGAACTCGGAAAAGAGGCATGGAATATGTCAGAGAATAATAGAGAGTAAAACATGAATATGTCTGTTGAAGCTAGCCGGCCGTGCATAATGCATTATTTAAATTGATGACCTATATAATACTATATTTACAACTTTATACATATGATTACAGTTCCCACCCTTCCTCTCTAATAGAAATTTTGCTCTCAATTTATTCTGTCCAGCCCAAAAATTTCATATGGTAAATTTCAGTCACTGAAGATTCCATTTTCTGATTTAAGAATGACTATTCTATGGATGAAAATTTATCTTTTTTCACATATACGGATGAGTCATTTTGTTGGATACTAAATGAATAAGATATTTGGGACGTCATTTGCTTTTCCAGTTGTTTGGTACTAGAATTTTTCACCATTTTAAAAAGTATATGATCAACCCTCCCTTGGAAGCTTGAATCCTGGAAAATGTTTTATCAAAATTTTAAATCTAATTAACCAACACATGCATAACCAGCCCAAAAGTACTAAACTTTGTTATTGACCATCTTAGAAAGTATTTATTCTAAAAATAAAAATTTATCCTTATATAGCTTATGGATATCACTTTCATAGGAATTCTTTTCAAAGACATTTTTTTACATTTTATGACATTTTTTGTAGTAAAAATTTAAATAGTTTAAAATCTTGATGTATGCAGCACTGTTATGACTAGTCAACTGCAAAGAGAACACCTATTATTGACAGTGCACTAGATTTTACTCCACATGTATGATAACATCTGCCCTAATAATTGCAATGTCATGAAATGATTGAAGACATCTAATCCATCTGCCAGATCCCTTTTTATTAAAAGCACTAGAGCTCAAAATACACTATTTGTGACTGGAACTATTTTGGAATACTACCTTACTGACAGATTGAAGCCAGAATAAGAGAAAACATTACCTATATCACCTAAAATTTTAACTTGATTCTCATTATTAGTGTATGTCTTGTGACGACATGGAGGCCTTACACTCCTCCAACTGCATCACTACATCACTCCTGCTTGGTCTTTGGTTTGAGTAGCGTGATGTGCATGACATTGCAATTTCAATATATATCAACACGCAGCTAATATTGTATCCTCCATGCAATCGCTGATCTACTAATTAAGTTATATCCTCTGTTTCAATTCTTGATTGAATCCATAGGACTACAGAGATTTTCTCCAAATCCAATCCACCAAAAATAGGAGATTTTCGAGAAATAAGCTATAGCAAAATGACACCAAAACTGTAAACATCACTCTTCTCATTTAACTTCAATATTCGGTAATACCTGTAATAGAATATGGCCCAAAAATAGTGTAGTTATGAAAGGAAAATGTTGAATTCTGTAGATAGTAGAATTTATTAAAAATGAAATCAGTTGAATGCATGCTCAGAGTCAAGATATCCTAAAGTGCCAGCAGCTACAATCGAAACATAGGCTGAGTCATCACTATGGAATAGCCTAGATAGCCCAAAGTGGGCTAATTTTGCCTCCATATTTTCATTCAGCAAAATATTTGTACTCTTCACATATCTATGAATTATGGGTGGCTTGCAAAAGCTGTGCAAATAGTTGAGTCCTAGAATTATAGGTTTAATTAATTTGTGTTAATTAATATCAAAATTTAAACAATACTGAACCAGAAAACTGGTAGTTAGTTTATGATGTACCTTGTGCAACATCAATTGCTATTCCAAGTCGAATGCTCCAACTTAGGTGATAATTCATATGATCTATGTGAATAAAGCTAGAACATATATTATGTCAATAACTATAGTTTAGGCTATTGAGGGATCAACAGAGTTGGTAAAACCTGATAAATTCTTTTGGAGAGTGCCATGTGCCATGAACTCATAGACTAGCACAAGATTATTCTCGTCAAGACAATATCCTAACAGAGCCACAAGATTTTTGTGGTGGACCCTTGTCAATATTTGAGCCTTAATTCAAATTTAAAGCTGAGTTAAGCAAGATCATTCTTAAGAAAGAATTGAATTAGTGAAATTGTCATCAGATTATTGTTACTATGAAGCAACATTTTAAGTGTTAGGAGGTTACCTCAGCTTGAAACTCTTTTGGCCATTGAGAAGTTATTTTTGAAAACATCTTTATTGTGTTCATCACCTGCCGCCGCACGCCCGCCAATCACCGCCGCACGTCGGCCAATCATTGCCACCATCTATTGCTAGCTTCCATGCGCTTGCTGCTGGTTGGTGCATGCCCACCACCCTCCCTCTCTCTCTACCCTTCCGGATGTAACCGAAAGCCCTAAATTTTGGTTAAGTCCAGAAATGGGTACGGGAGATCTAGTACTTGCATATTCCCCCTAACCCAACTGCTAATGGCCAGGTAAGTCATTATCATTATTTCTTGTTATTCTTTTTGCATTTTAAAAAATAAAATGAATTAAAATTAGAAACAAATAATTTTTTTAATGAGTCTTTAGATCTATTTTCTGCATAGGTAAATTTTAAAAAATTATATTAAATCCTATAAAAATCTTTAAAAAATTTCCTAAAAATGAGATTTTAACTTGTAAACCTATTTCTATCCCTTCTAAAATTGAATTTCTATCTCCCTGTGGATCGACCCCTTATTTGCCCTATGTCTAATATAGAATAACTAAGTGGAAACTTTTTTTTCACTATTGTTGGTTAAGTCTGAATTCAAACAGCGACATAAAACCCTTAAATTTAGACTTATCAGGCATGCACATAGGGAATGCAGTTGGTGTTCAGTGGGTGTGCAGCAGCAGTGCCAGGCAAATGCCTAGCAGGTCTGGAGGAAAGGGCATGACTAGGTGACAGGAGGCACACAGGTGGGCATCCCTGGTCAAGCGCGGTGGAAGGCACCGTGGGGCAGGCATGGTGGTGCATGAGTTGGTACATGGGAAACGTGTGGAGGCATGGTAACGACTACCCGATGGGTGTATGGCAGGTCATGTGGTAGGTGCATGGTAGGCACGCATGGCTGGCAGACAGCTGAGCTGGTATGCTGGTGGCAGTGTGGCTAGCAACCGGTGGCCTAGTGGCAATGGCGGTGATCAGGTGACACCCTCTTCCCCTTAGATGCTCTCTCTCTCTATCTGAGTGAGGTTCTCAACCAAAATATATGTTTTTACTCTAGCTGATGGGCACCTCTTGGTGGTGGCTCTCCACCATCTTATATAGAGGCCCACATGGGCCAAGGGTGGAGGGCCATGCTTGAGGTTCAAGATGTCAAACCCCAAAAGAAACACACATAGAGTCTAGGATGGGCCCTTCCCTCCAATTAGGTCTAAACGAGAATGGCCTAAAAGAGAAGAGAGGTGGGGGAAAGAAGGATGTCTTCTTCTTCAATTGGGCCCAAACACGTATGGCTCAGAAAGAAAAGGAGGAAAGTGAAGAAAAGAAACAAAAGGGGAATGGGCCTTCCCATCGTTACCTTGGGCCTAACATGGACCCTAGGGATGGGAGGCCCCACACGTGGCAAAACTAGAACACACATGGTTCATGGACAAGGAAAATAAGCGAAGGAAAACATAAGATGAGGAAATATAAAGGCCCCTTAGGCTGTATAGTGGAACCAAGGTTCTGTCGTATGTGCTCGTGCTCCTCGATCCGGCTGAATATGTGTGGGTGGGGTCTCCTCTATTGCCTTGAGCTCATGTACTGGTGGAGAGAAGTCCTGTTCGCCACCAAGACCAACATGATTTCCTTTCAAATAGACTATTAGTTGAAACAAATAGAATACAAAGCTGTTTAAGTTGTTAGAAATAGAAGCCAGTTACAAAAATTTTATATTATGATGTATTTTTAATAGTTTTGTTCTAACATTTTGTAAATATGATCATGCAAGAGTAAATAGTATGATGAATAGATGGAATAAAGTTAGCTGATGTAGAGATTATATCTAGGAGAATATTAACTTTATTGCATTTTTCATTGTAACATAAATATTGTTATTGTGGTGACCAGCTATGGATGGCTGATGCAACCCTAAGTTATCATAATCATCAATCAATTTTAATAATTTAGAGAACTAGATTCACCAAAAATAATTTTAAAGAGATATAGTGGTAGGCTAGGTCATCTCCTCAAGAGAGGTTTTTTAAAATCTTTTTATTTTCTAGGGAATAAGGGAAATAAAATGGCAAATAAATGTAAACACAAATTTAAAATATGAAATAATTTAAGATAGTAAATAAATTTGATTTGGGATATTCAAATGGTGAAGAAACACATAGAGAAAGAATTAAATCAAAGAAAATAAAATTAATTTGCAGATCAAACAAGGAAACATTAAAGTCTATTAAAAATCAAACTTACAACCCTTAAAATGCATGACTTAATGTCAACCTTTGGGTAGCACTTCTCAATCATGCATCTAATTCAATGGAAAGGATTGAAGATGAAAAGGGTAGAGGAGAACGGTCAAACTCAACAATGTAGTCTTTACATTTCTATTTTCGCATGAACAAAGAAGAACATAGTTTCTCCTAGGAACAAAAAACTTAAAAAGAAGGTTCTTTTCTCTATCCTCTTCTTCCTTTTCATTTCCTAGATCTTCAAATCATGTTTTTTGTTTAAACTTCATATTTTTTGCCATAATTTTCTGATTTTTCTCTAATTTTTCTGACATTTCCTCTTGAGTGGCAATAATCGATATTGTCTATTTTACTAGACAATTAATCGATATTTGTAAATATACCTTATATGCATGAGAGAATAATCGATATCATCTATTTTACCAAATAATAGTCAATATTTATAGATATATCCTCCGATGTGTCACTCAATGAATACCAATTGATCCTCGTGCTGTCATTTCATTCTAAAGAGGGGTGATGTGGCCACATATTCACTATCAGATCCTTGTCACCTCTCCCTATTTTTTAGCATACTTTATTGGGATCCATATGACTACTAGAACATGTGTTGGCAGTTGGTGACATATCCCTGATAGTAGTTGCTATTGGACCTAGCATTACTTTTCATACAATGATTGATAATATCTCTTTTTTTAGATGTAATGTGAGTTAAAATAATAAAATATTTCATAAATTTCATGAAATAAATTATAATTATTGAAGAATTTTTTTAAGCATTTTCATATTTTTTTGTGAATTTTAGTTAATTCTTATGATTTATTTCAGATTAAAATGAATTAAATAGTATTTTATTAAATAAATAAATAAATAAATAGATAATATCTATTATCAGGTGTAGTTATATAATTTCTGCTCGATATGACACCCTTCAATGTGCCACGTCACCTTTTTTTGGTGGTGAATCGGTGGCTGATTGATAATTATATCAGTGCTACACAACCGAACGATACAAAGCCATCACATTGGTGTCTCTTGTAGTTCCAGAGGCAGACCCATCGAATGACAACATTAGTTTTAGATTTATTTCCCATTTTATTTAGTTTTTATCATGAATGATAATTTCTAGACATTCGTTGAAAATAATAGGAAGAATACATGATTCATTTGATCAAAAGGACTTCTTTCTATCTTGAACCTTCCGTGGCTCATCTTGAATCATCGAGGGAGTGATTTTGAATCATTTTCCATCGATTTCAATATTTTTATTGTTCTTGAGAGAAATTATTATTCTTCTTTTTCATGCAAAAATAGAATTTCAAGGAAGGCACCATTGATTTTTAATTGTTCTCCTCTATCCTTCTCACCTTAAATCCATTATGTTGAATTGGATGTAAGATTGAGAAGTGTTACCAAGAGGTTGACATCAAACCTTGCATTCTAAGGGTTGTAAGTTTGATTTTTAATAGAGTTTTCATTATTTTCTTGTTTGATCTAGAAAATAAATTTATTATCTTAGATTTACTTGTTTCTTTATCATTTTTATCATTCTAAAACATATTTCATTTAATATTCTAATTTTTTAGCTTAAATTCGTATATACATTTATTGGCCATTTTATTTCCTTTATTGATTTGAATATCAATTTCATAATCTATTAAATGAGAGAATAAAAATATTTTAAAAAACCTTTACTGACCTAGCTCACCACTATAACCATTTAATATTATTTTTGGTGAATTTAGTTCTATAAATTATTAAAATTGAATGATGATTCTAAGAACAACTTAGGGTCACATTAACCATGTACCCCTGGTGATTTAATTATATTTGATGGATTGATGTGTGGTAATCTGATGTCACACGGAGCATCATGTACCTTGGGAATAACTGATAGATTAGACTGTGTGAAACAAACCGATGAGACGACGGAGAATGTGTCATGTACCCACCATTAAGTTAAGAAGGGGGGTGTACTAATAATTATCAATTATGATTAGGTAAAAATGAGATTATCGATTATTGCTAACAATATAAAATCAGCGGAGGTTTACAATCGGGGGGTATTATGTCCTCTCTCTCCTCTGCATAGTTAACACCTCTAGCAACTAGTGAACCCTCCTAAATCCCTTGGCTGCACCTAGAGCCTTTAGAAGGTGGCTTCTCTTTACCCCATATGGTGGTGACAACGATATCAAACTCTCATTCCACAAAATCCTTTAATGAAAAGCATAGAGACACCATATATATTCATGTACTTTCTAATTTGATGTGACATGACCAGATAATACAAAGCCATCGAACCAACATCTCTTGTTCTAGAGGCAGACCTACCGAGGGACAACATTACTTTTAGATTAATTTATAGTTTTATTTAGTTTTTATCATGAATAATAATATTTTCGAGTGTTTGCTGAAAATAATTAGAAGAACACATGATTTCCTTGATAAAAAAGGTTCCTTTCTATGACAAATCCTTTGTAACTCATAGTGAATCATCTAGGGAGTGATTTCAAATGGTTTTCCATCAATTTCAATGAAGAAATCTAGCTGAATTAAGTTATTTTGTCATTTCATTTGAACCATTTATATTAATTAGTGAAAATTAATTTAAGTATTTTTTGACTTGATTTCACACCTTTTTGATGAATTCTCTATCACGTATTCATTTAGAAATCACAGTCAACATAGACTCAAGATGTGTTGACCATGATTTTCTGTCCTAGTTGTGATCTACTATCTTTTCTCTCTCCTCCTTTTGACCAAAAAATTATTCTAAAATCACTTCTAAATCCCATTTTTATCTCCCAAAAATTCATACAAAAGTCCCTTCGAAATAAAATTTCTATCTCCCAAAAATTTGTCCAAAAGTCCCTTCAAAATCTCACATCTACCTTCCTCTTCTTTTCACTATTTATTATTTAAATATTAATTTATATTATTTAATGTATTAAAATTATGAAAAAGGTTAAATAAATAAAATAATAAAATAAAAAATAATATCCATGATGGGTTATTCTTAATCATTATGTTTAACCTGAAACTCATTGCTTTACTAATTATTCTTTAAGTTTTAGTTATAAATATTATTAGATTATGCCCATCACTCTCTATTTAAATTTATCAACTGAATAATACTGTATTTATATTTTTATGCATATGATTACATTTCCCACCCTTTCTCTCAAATGAAGATTTTGCTCTCAATATGTTAAATTTCAGTCGCTGAACATTTCATTGTTGTGTATTAAGAACAAGTATTCTATAGGTAAAAATTTGCTTTTCTTTTCACCTATAATAATGAGTCTTTCTTATGGATAATAAATGCATAAGATATTTGGGATGTCATTGGTTTGCTTTTCCAGTTCCTTGGTACTCAAAATTTTCACCATTTTAAATGGTATATAATCAACCTCAGTTCCCTTAGAAGTTTGAATTTTTGGAAATATTTTTTCAACATTTTAAATATAATTAAGAAACAATTCAAAATCAGCTCAAAATGACTAAGCTTTCACATTCACTATGTTAGAAAATACCAAAACTAAACACAATTATTTATCCTTATATAGCTCATGCATCACACTCAAGCATTCTTTTTAAAGACATGAATTTTTATAGTTTATGATTTTTTTATAATAAATATTTTTAAAAATAGAAACATAATATAAAATCTAGACTTGTGCACAAACTGTCTTTTTGGGGAAGAACTCATTGTGACGAGTAAATTTTGAATGGAAGTCATGTCAATTGTGCAAACAATCAACAGTGTTATGACTAGTCAACTGCAAAGAGAACATACATTATTTCAAGTGCATATGATTCAATTCAGCGTGTATGATAATATCATTAAAACATATGATGTCATGAAATAATTGAAGATGTATAATCCAGTTTTTATTAAAAATACTAGTTGTTCTCAAGTTATAATATCATAAAATACATCATGACTGAAACTATTATGGGATATTATCTTACAGTTGGATTCAAACCAGGATAAAAGAAAACATTACGTATATCACCTAAACTTTGCACTTGTTTCGCACTGTTGATGGATATGTCTCGTGAGGACATTGAGGCCTGACACTCCTTCAACTGTATCACTACATCACTCATGCTTGGACTATGGATTGAGGAATGTGATGTGCATAACATTGCAATTTCAGCATATTTCCACACAGAGCTAATATCGTATCCCCCATGCAATCGCTGATCTACTATTTGAGTTATATCACCTACTTCAATCCTTGATTGAACCCATGAGACTATAGAGATTTTCTCCGATCCACCAAAAATGGGAGATTTCCCAGAAATAAGCTCTAGTAGAACCACATCAAAATTGTAAACATCACTCTTCTCATTTAACTTCAATGTTTGGTAATACCTACAAAGAAATATGGCCCAAAAATCGAATAATTATGACAGAAAACTAGTGATTTATATAGATAATAAAAGTAATTAGAAAAATAAAATCAATTGAATGCATACCCAGGGTCAAGATATCCTAGAGTGCCAACAATGACAGTCGAAACATAGGCTGAGTCGTCACCATGAAAAAGCCTAGATAGTCCAAAGTCGGCTAATTTTGCCTCCATATTGTCATTCAGCAAAATATTTGTACTCTTCACATCCCTATGAATTATGGGTGGCTTGGAGAAGCTGTGCAAATAGTCGAGCCCTGGAATTGTAGGTTCAGTTAATTTGTTTCAACATAATAAGACAATCTAAAAAAATATTGGAACAAAATTCTGATAGTTGGTTTGCGATGTACCTTGTGCAACATCAATTGCTATTCCAAGTCGAATGCTCCAGCTTAGGTGATTGTTCATATGATCTATGTGCATGAAGGTAGAACATATATTAGGTCAATAACTATAGGTTAGGCCATTGAGGGATCAGTAGAGTTGGTAAAACCTGATAAATTCTTTCTGAGAGTGCCATGCGCCATAAATTCATAGACTAGCACAAGATTATTCTTGTCAAGACAATATCCTAATAGAGATACCAGATTTTTGTGGTGGACCCTTGTCAATATTTGAGCCTGAATTCAAATTTAAAGTTGACTTAAGTAATATCATTCTTGAGGAATAATTGCATTAGTTAAATCGTTATCAGATTAATGTAACTAGGAATCAGTGATTTAAGTATTAGGAGGTTACCTCAGTATGAAACTCTTTTAGCCCTTGGGAAGATGTTTTTGATAGCATCTTTACTGAAACTTCAACTCCATTTCTTAAGTAGCCAAGGTATACTATTCCAAACCCTCCTTTACCAATTTGATTTTGAAAGTTATTAGTAATGCTTGTAATCTCTGCGAATGTGAATTGGTTACTCTCTGAATGTAAATTTTGTTGAGGTATCCTTGACTGAAGGTCTGGAATGTTACTCGAGAATTCTACAGTCCAAAAAGAAACTGTGTCAAATCGCACCTAAAACATGTAAGAAGAGGGTCACTTGTTATGGATTCTAAAAAGGGGGAAAGGAAAATAATTATATACCTTGTGGTGTAGTGTCACGATTATTTTCTTTTCTCCTTTTAATTCTCCATATTAATATAACAAGAAAAAAGACGATTACAACCAATGCTCCAATACTGATTATAATTGGAAGAAGAATCTTCTTTCCTTCCTTTCCTTTCTTTACATTCTTTCCTTGACATGAATCCTTATCACATAGATTACTGTTGCCTTCAGTTCTACAGTTATTAAAAAACATTTGTTAGAATATGGAGTACAAGTAAAAAGAATCACATAAACGTTATCTCATGTACATTTCATCTTTAGAAAGTTGTAATGTCTGTCAATAGTTAGGTAAGAATAAGCCATGTCTTCAATACAATCTTGACGCATTATGTTGTACCTGTTTACAGCTCATCCTTTATGTTACCGGCTATTTCAATGGTTTAAACCTTGGATATTAAAACATAATTTTAACTCGATATACAGTTTTCAATAAAGTTTATGCAGTTTCACAAAATAAGAAACTATTCTTTAAAAAAATCAGTGAATAGTAAACTCTATCATATGATGAATAACATGAAAACATATTTTAACTTTCACATTTTAATATAATTAACGCAATCTACCTAATTTATCTAATTATTCTGATAGTATTTCATTTACAATCAAAGTGGTTTCTAAAAGAAATTATTAAATAGGTACGGACCTTAAAGTAAGGATTTTTTTTTGTGATTTCTCTTCAATAACTGGGGGTATTTGTCCTTCTAATTGGTTATTTGACAAGTTCCTGCAATGTTATGAGACAATAGTCAAGTTTCATCAAGATGCAAGTATAAAGTCCCGGAAGCTTACAAGACTTGAAGGTTTGACAGTTTTATTAGTTCACTAGGAATTTCACCGGTCAAGTTGTTATTTGACAAGTCCCTGAAATAAAAAAGTACAGTATGTAAGTCAACTTGAAACAATCTCTGCTGTAATGTTCATATCCTCATTTTGAAATATCTTGTAATTAAGTATCCTCCAGAGTCCTGCTCCACTTTTTCTCGTCTGAAATTACATTTATTGTGAGTAGAAAATGAGGCATGCTTAGATATTGGATGCCACTTTGATTTACTCGGAAGAAAATATGTAGAAGAAAGAATAAAGTTCCTACTTTTAAAAAATAATCTAATAATTCATATAAAAATTTTATTTTATTTTTTACAATAGTGTGACTATGAATAGTATGATGGAAAAATCTCACTTCTGCAGAATTGTCAATTCCGTTTTCGTTCCTATTAGCTATAATTGTTACTGAGGTTGACTATCTGTGATCACGTTTGTGTTTCTATAAATAGTTTACCATGAAATAAACTAATCTTAATGACATGCTAAATTTATGGAAACACCTTGTTAGGCCTACTTATCTTAATTACCTCATGGATAAGTATTCATCAAATTTAAGTTTTCTTCTGGAAGTGTCTCGCCTCACTACTTTTCATGCAATTTTATACGTCTCTGGGTGGTCACAGTAAGAAGAAATGTACTATTTAATATGGAAGAAACTTACAACGACACTAGAGTGCTGAGTTCAGATATATATGGAGAAATTGCACCACCAAGCTCCCAATGAGACAAATTTCTGCAAGAAAAATTTTCTTCACGTTGCCTTAGGCCATCCAAAATACTCTTGTCCCGTTGTTCCGGAAGACGTGGGCAGTAGGAACTTACAGTGCCACAATCCTGTGGTTTTGAGAGTAAACGTTACTGCAACTTACGCCCTCCCATGTGAGATTCTTGGGCTCACATGGATCGCCCACCCAGTTCTTCCTCAAATTGTAAAAGTTTCTAATCTTTAGTATAGCGTTGACTTTCACCGAAAACATGCAATATGTGTAACAGTGTAAAATATGCTGGCCAATAACTCAATTAAGAAACTGAATCTAGAAATTGCGGGGTGTAATGTAAAGTAAACTCGTCAGTAATTTATGAGTGACGCGGGTAACACTGGTACGAGTACAGAATTGCTGGTTGAGTTATTTTTATTCAGGCTAGATCCGTCCGTTTTTCCTGATCAGTTTTTAGTTCTAAGGACCCTTTCTTCGATTTTCCATTAACTTATCTGATTCTCATTGAGGAAAAGGATGGCCATGGAGTTTGTGCAATCCATCGTTTCTGTCATCGCACTCGACAGCAAAGCAAAGGGGGCTGAATTGCAGGGACATGGGAAATAGAGAGGCACTTACTGTCATTCTCCTGCGTAGGCAACGCCGTCAACTTTACCAAGATATAAGCCTCGAAGGCGTTGATTATGGGAGGCAGGGTAGAATTCCCTGTGGCTTTGAGCGAGTAAACGATGGACCCTCCCATCTCTGGCCTACTGGTTAGAGTGTCCGCCACCAGGTAACTCGGCCGGTACTGCGGAAACGACAGGGAACCGTTTGTATAGATGTCAAACTCTCTAGTTTCGTTGCTCTGGAGTGCCTGAAGCTCCGCAAAGTGCATAAACACGTATATCTCCTCCCCTGGGGTTCCCTTCACGGTGAAGCTCCAGCTCTTGGAGAGACTCGGCGTCGTCACAGCCGTGCTCATGACGCTCGCCGGCACCATGAACTTGCCGCTCCCGTCATTAATCGTTTGTTTCGTTCCAATCTGTACCCAATCTTCGGATTCCAGCGGGGCGAACCAGAAACGATCATACGGGTCTTGGGGATAACTGCCAATCAAATTCATAAACAGCCGTCGTCAATTTTCTGCCATGTCTTTACCCAGATTCTGACGCGAGAGAGAAACAGGTTACATATATAGCGAGAGAGAGAGAGAGAGAGAGAGAGAGAGAGAGAGAGAGAGAGAGAGAGAGAGAGAGAGAGAGAGAGAGAGAGAGAGAGAGAGAGAGAGAGAGAGAGAGAGAGAGAGAGAGAGAGAGAGAGAGAGAGAGAGAGAGAGAGAGAGTGAGCGAGCGTGACACATGCCATGATCAGACTTGAAAAGAGAATGAATCGAGACCGACAGCAAGCACTTTATGGAATGGTTTTGCTTTCTATGGATTCCCCAGAGGGGGAGAGACCCCAGTCAGCGACACAGAAATGGTGGAATCAGAGCTCATAGGCCAGGCAATGGATGAGGTGCAGCTGTAAAAACAAACAGTTAGAGTAGCCGCCCGAGCGAGCAGGTAGAGTAGCCAGCTTAGCAACAGCTGCCCAATCAAGGTGTCAGGAAGGACTCGTCCCTTATCCTGGCCCAATTAAGGCAATTTCACAGGTGTCGGGAAAATAGGTATGTAGTCTCGTATAAAAAGAGTTCAATAAGGTAGCTCCGTTTCATGGTACTGAAGGTTCGCTTGTGTTACACACTCGCTGGCGGTTAGGCTGTGTTGCTTGTTCTCTTTATTTGCTAGCTTAGTAGCTTAATTCTACTGGCGTGGCGCTGCTGGATGCTTCTGATCCATAGGAATAGGAGGAAAAAAAAAAGCTTATCATGAGTTGGAGTCGATCATTTCCACATCTTTTAGTGTATAAAGTCCCCCGCTCCGCAAGCGCCTCTACCGAACTTCCCCGTTCGAAGATCCTCAACTCCAATGCAACTTATCCTTTAGGAGCTGACGTAACAAACTACGCGAGCCTCCCGATGAAGCCAACAGAAATTGGATTGAAAAATGCCGGGCAGGGCTATGAACACCATTTTGAATTTTCGACTTCGGTAGTACGAATCGCAACGCTTCGCTTGTTTCTATATGATAATATGCACCGTCCGTCGGTTGCTGCGCTCCCTGCGGGTAATAGCAAGAGAGTGAAGAACGAACGATCCTCCAAGATGGAATCCGACTCAAGCGAGTGAGTGAAAGGCGTGGCATGACCCTTGTCGACTCTTTACAGATCTTTGTTTTGATTATCCACCGGCACTCGCAAAGAGGCAAAGGAAGTTAACACAACCTTTATGCCGAATATAAGGGCTGCTTTAGTGACCAGTTGAGCCGTCAATCTCCGCTCTCTTTGACCTGCAAGCCGGAAAGGAAAGAATAGGATTGTTGCGAGCGGAACGAGCAGGGCGTGCTTTGGATGAAGCGATCTGCTATCGAGCAATCTTATCCAGACAAATGCGCGGGGAGCCCATGCAAACAAAGGGTTTGGTTAAGATATGCCAAATTCCACCAAGTATACAAATGGAACCTAACCATACATGTCCTCCAATTATATCTTATAAATCGTCCACACTAACCTTCTCCCCCAAGGAAAGGGGGATTTTAGTGAATAACAAAATAACAATAGTTTCCTACGGGGTGGGGCGCGCCAAAGCAACTAAGTCAAGCCCAACGTTAAATAAATCGTGTACTTGTCGAAGCTGGCTGCGTTTTGCGCTAGCGCGCGTACTCTTCTTCTGTTCTACGAATCTACAGATCTCAAAGAATAACGAGCTAGGGTGACGAAAAGAAAGAAGCGTTATGACTCGATGACTAAGCGTATTAAGCTTTAAACAGGGACAAATAGCAAGCTTTCGATCTTTCCCAAGTCGTAAGTAAGTTCGGGTGCCCAATGCTTCTCAGTATTCTCAACAACATGGGAGTTCAGCCATCAATGAAGCAGTTGACGCGGTTGGTGAAACAATTAGTCATTAAGAAGTGGCAAGAGATCAAAATACGAGGAAAATGGCCTAATTCGTGTTTTTTGATCCCTCAAGAGAGAGAGAGAGAGAGAGAGAGAGAGAGAGAGCGAATATAACCTCGTCGTGCGGTTAGTGCCGTGATCTCTCCTGTAACCCCGAAGAACAAGAGCCTGAGAAGCGTCAACCAAGGGGTAGATAGAATCGAGTAGGGGTCTCAACTCCAGCACCGTTATGTACGGAGTCCCCAGACCCTTGTTCACCAGGCACACCTGCATGGACTCGCCGAGAGAAACGGCAATGATCTCCAGTCGGTCGAAGTCAACTGGACGCACAGTTTGCCAGAAGTGGACGCCGAGATAGACGTCGAACGTCGGCGGCAAATTTCGGCCGTCGAAGTTCCCGTACTCGAATTCGGCCCTCACAAGATACTTTCTGCCCTTTACCAGGGACCGCAAAGTGTAGCAGTTCCTTGTTCCGTTTGGGAAGCTCCGGCGGGTTCTGTAGTAGTCGAAAAGTCCGGTAAGGTTTGTCTCTGGAGAGACTTTCCCGTTCACCCCGGTGTCGATGTAGAGGGCGTCCGGCGAGTATTTGATATTGGTGATCAACGTATAGTTGTCGTTCCCATCGAGCCCGCAGTCGATGCTGATGAAACCTGAAATAGAGACAAGAAAAGCAACGGCTAATGTATGCATCCTGGTCCTGGTTTCAGCTGATAGATGACCAGGAAATCGGAATAGATGGAAACGAGGGATTACCTTCCGTAGACTGGCACTGAGAGTAGGACACTGCCGTCAGGAGGCAAATCACCAGAAACCACAACCCCATCGCCGCTGCCAGCAGCTGCTTCTCCGTGCCCAATGGATACCTGTCCGCAAGAGCAAGGCCCCAGGATTTATGACTCGCAGAGGCTGGTAGACCGTCCGTGATGGAGATCGTTGCCCCAATACTTAAATCCGGAAAGCGTTTACCGAGTTTTCGCCAGGTGCCACGTCGCTATTCTTTTTTCCAACGGAGCTTTGCGTTCTCCTCCCCCTTGGTCGGTTTTAAGGTTGGGACGAAGTCCTAGAAGTTGATGTGAATGATTGAATAAACAAAATGAATGAGCTCCCGCTCTCCCCGTTGACTAGAATATGTTAACCGCTTCTGAAGTCACGGCAATTGGTTCTCTTGCATTATCTATAAAGATGACCACACGTTGCGCGTCAGGGAAAAAAATCAAATCCTTTTTCATACTAAGCCAGTGCCACATGACATTACTTAACGTAGTTCTAACTGTGTACTTAATAAAGTTGCCAAATTCCTTTTGCAACACCACATGTTTTACATACGGTTGTTTTCGCTCTTTCACGCTATCATTGTAAATCCACTTCAAGAAGTGTTGGGTACATCACCCTTTTTAATCCCTTGTGGGGCAAGTGGGTGATTCTGGACATTCGCGGCCTCAGAAGGGTCAAAAACATCTTCTGGCCAAAATGGGTTTGTTTAGATACTAACTTGTTTCGCATTCTAAAGTCATAAAAAGCTATCTGAAAAATGTTCATGTGATACTTTCACTGTAAGCTCTATGACTCCGCCCAGTTATTAAACGTGAAGAACAGAAACAAAAATATCAAGAGAGAGGAGAAGATGGGGAACGAGCGCTTGAACCAGCAGAGCAGTAACGAACGTCTGGACAATCTCCCTGCTCTTGCCACTTCACTGTAGCTAATGCAAGAGCTGACTCTGTTGGGGGACGTTCGCCCCATCGCCGGCCAACCTCTGCGTTCTACGCGTCTTGAGCTTTGGCTTCGACTTCTATGATGGGTTTTCATGAGATTTAGAACCTCGCTCATCTTCCTTCAAAGGGTAAAGGATATGCTGGTACTCACTCCGCCCGTCTGACAGGTGCTTTGTCTAGCGGGGAAGTTGACTTGCAGAACCAATCAAGTGCCACGGAAGAGTCCGCGCGGCCTCCATTGACCTATTCAACGTGTGAGCCCGCTCTGCGTAGGGGAAGACTTGGAAAGGCAATGTCGTCACCAGCGCCAACCATGACAACGTGCAGTTCCCAATATATCGAAACAAGTAGTCAATTTTCCAACAATTAGAGAATGCTATTAATTACGAAAGCCGAGTGGGCATTTCCATGGAGAGACGAAGGGGAACTCTTGCAGTTGATAATACAATCCCATTTGAGCAGTCATTGATTGATACCCTTGGACGTGTATCCATCTGAATCGGTGCTGATGAATGAATAAATAATAAAAAGTGCTGTCATGTTCATGACTCCAGCTCGGGATTTGAAAATCCAGTCGCCGGAAAGCTTAATATGACCCAATGTTTCCATGCTTTAAACATGATCATGATGGAATTGCTCCAGCTCATCCGAGGATCATTATCGTATGCCGTCTTCTCCTACAAGCCCGTGTTGGGCATGATTTTTTTTAGGCAGTTAGTTTTTGTTTCAGGTTTAATCATGGATGTCCGTCTCTAGGAGTTATAATGGCAATGATGATGCCACCGCGAATGTGACGCCAGCTGGGTGAAAGTTAGTTAGGAATGTTCTCTCTCTCTTCCAACAATTGGTTGCCTTATATAAAGAGCTATATGTTTGCTAAAATTACAAGGAATAATATCTCAATTTTACAAATTCAATTTCAGTCTTCTCTTCTTGATTTAACTTCCAATAAAGGAAGTTCTTGGAGACTTTCTGACTTTGCGGAGCCAACAAGTGGTATCAGAGCCACTTGATTCCACGGGATCAAGAACTGGCGAAGAAGACGAGCGAGACAAGCACCTCAGGTGAGCGTGGGGGGGGAGATGGCAGCACTGGCACCATCCCTCAAGTTCTCCAAGACAAACTACCATGTTTGGTCCATGAGTATGGAGGCATATCTTGAATCTCATGACCTTTGGCAGGTGATCATTGGTGAGAATGTCTCGAAGAAGAAGGATAGATTGGTGCTTTTCATAATCTTCAGTGCTATACCAGAAGACCTGCTGATGATTCTTGATGCCAAGAAAATGGCGAAGGAGAATTGGGAGATCCTATGGCAACAGAATCTAGGAGTGGACTGAGTAATTCAGTCCCACATTCAAGGCCTGAAACATGAGTATGAAATCCTAACTACGGCCAAGAATGGCTCCATTGTGGATTTCGCGATGAAATTTACTCAGATTCTCTCCGAATTGCAAAATTTGGGAGAGATATTGGAGGAACATGAAGTTGTGCAGCGATTCTTGAGGGTGACGCCTTTGAAATTCGACGCCCTCACCTTGTCTGTGGAGTAGTATTATGATCTTGATAAGGTGAGCCTCGACAAGGTAATCAGCTCTCTTACAATCCATGAGCTGTGGCTCAAGGAGCGGGAGCCAAGAAAGGAGGAGCAAGTGCTGCTTGCTCGAGTGCTGAACAAGTCCTCATCTTAGGGTAGAGGAAGAAATTGCGGTCGTGGTAGAGGATGAGGCAGAGGCCGTGGCTGAGGATGTAATCAGCCTCAAGAAGATGAAAAGAAATCCTTCGACAAATCAGACATTCAATGTTACAATTATTAGAAGTATGGTCACTTTGCATATGAATGTCAAAGCACAAAGAAAGAGAGGGATGATCGAGCATGTGGCAGAGACCACTCCGGCAGCAGCGGTGGCAAACTCCTCTAGTCCGGGTAACGACATCCTCTCTCCTGATGGCTGTGGTTGAAGAGATAAGTGATTTGCTTCTTCATGGGTTTGAGGGTGCACTCTCTGATCCAACACTCTGAACTTGGACACTGGAGCTACGAATCACATGTTCAGGTGCCGGAATTTCTTCTGCAGCCTCGATGAATCTCCATCTAGATTTGTGAAATTCAGAGATAATTCGAAGATCAAAATTGAAGGCCGTGGTGATATTAAAGTTTCTTGGAAGACAAGGGAAATTCTCCAATTCCGAAGTGTACTATTTGTACTTGAATTGGCGGCGAATATCCTTAGTCTCAATCGCTTGGATGAAGAAGGCTGCCGTATGACTATGGCTGGAGGTAAGTTGACTATTTTTAATCATGATGATCAATTGCTTGTAGAAGTGTGGAGATTCGAGAGCTGGCTCTATCTACTGAAGCTCAATGTAGTGGATCAATGCATGGTCACTACTGAAGACAGTTCCGAGCACTAGTTGTGGCACTCTTGGTTTGGACATCTCAACTTTCATGTGTTGAAGGAAATGTCTAGTAAAAGGCTTATTGAAAGACTCCTATGGATCATTGTGCTGAGTTAACTCTGCTGAAGTTATGTTTCAAGGAAGTAGCACAAAGTGCCATTTCCTCAGGCATCCTCTTTCTAAGCATTTGAGCCATTAGAGCTCGTTTATGCTGATACCTGTGGGCCAATTGACCCACCCACCTTAGGGGGAAACTAGTATTTCCTTTTACTCATTGATGATTTTTCTAGACTAACGTGAATGGCAATGTTGAAGCAGAAGTTTGAAGCCTTTGAAGCCTTCAAGAATTTTAAGACACTAGTCGAAATAGAGAAAGGGCTGAAGATAAAGACCTTCAAATCTGATAGAGGAGGAGAGTTCACGTCTGTGGAATTCTCAAGCTTTTGTCTCTCATATGGCATCAAAAGGCAATTGATTGCGCCTTACTCTCCTTAGCAAAATAGGGTAGTGGAGAGGAAGAATAGGGTTGTGATGTCCATGGTCCGAGCCATGCTAAAGCCAAAAGAACTCCCTAGAGAGCCGTGGGTAGAGGCAGTAAGCACTATCATTTACATCTTTAACTGGTCTTTCACTAAAAGCTTGCAGGGTCAAACCCCATACGAGAAGTGGATTGGACGAAAGCCAATAGTTGACCACTTAAGGACCTTGGGGTCAATTGTCTGTTTGAAGCACACTAGAGGACATTTGAGCAAGCTGGAAGACCAAAGTCAACTCATGATCTTCATCAGGTATGAGCTCGGATTGAAGGCTTATAGATGTCTTGATTCAGTAAATGCCAAGATCACTATCAGCTGAGATGTGATCTTCGAAGAAGGAGAGAAGTGGAAGTGGTCAAAGCAAGGTGAAAAATTGAATTCTTTTACTTTCTTACCTGATTTTATGCCTGATCAATAGAAGATCATATGGAAGAAGAGATTGACTACGTTGATGAAGAGGTGGAGGTCTCTGCTCCACATAAAGTGAATTCAGCTCCTTAGAGTGATTTTGAAGTAAGTCAACTTCTGAGGTATAGGTCAATAGCTGACTTGTACTCAGGGATAAGCCCAATCACTACGGATGTTCAGGCTTGTATGCTAGTTGGAGAAGAACCTTTCTCCTACACAAAAGCTACTCGAGAGGAAGTTTGGAGACAGGCCATGAAGGAAGAGATGTTGGCCATTGATTGAAGTCACACATGGGAGCTAGTGCCCCCTTTGGTAGGTTGTAGACCAATCGGGCTAAAATGGATCTTCAAATTGAAGAAGAATCCACAGGGAGAAAGTCATCAAACACAAAGCTCGTTTGGTGGTCAAAGGATACTCACAAAGGCAAGGGGTTGACTATGAGGAAGTATTTGCCCCTGTGGTCTGATTTGAGTCAATAAGAGCTCTAATTGCCTTCACAACTCAGAGGGGATAGGTTATTCATCATCTTGATGTCAAATCGGCATTTCTAAATGGGGAATTTCAAGAAGTTATAAATGTGAAGCAACAAAAAGGGTTTTCAATTGAAGGAAAGGAAGGATGTGTTCTTCAACTGCGAAAAGCCCTATATGGGCTGAAGTAGGCTCCGAGGGCTTGGTATTTCAAGCTTCATAAGTGCCTGATCTTGCTTGAATTTGTCAAAAGCAATCATGAGCAAGCCCTCTACCTCAAGAGATCTACTACTCAAACTCTAACTGTGGGAGTTTATGTTGATGATTTAATTGTCACAAGGTCAAGGTTAGATGACATAGACATGTTTAAGGCAGAGATGAAGCTCAAGTTTGAAATGAGGGATCTAGGATCACTAAGCTCATATCTGGGACTCGAGGTGAAGCAAGATGACTGCTTTATTTTTCTATCTTCGAAAGCCTATGCTCAAAAGATTCTAGAGCATGCGAACATGGGAGATTGCAATGCGGTTTCTACTCCACTTGAAGCCCGAGAGAAGTACACTTGTAAAAAAGGAAGCACAAGGGTAAATTCCATGGATTTCATGAGTCTAATCGGGAGTCTAAGATACTTGACACACACAAGACCCGATTTACTCTACTATGTGAGAATATTAAGCAGATTCATGGAGAATCATGCTGTGAAGCATTTTAGTGGGGTCAAATGGGTGTTGAGATATGTGAAAGGCACAGTTGACTTTGGGCTATTCTACATGAAAAAAAACTCGAATTCTGAACTAATTGGGTTCAATGATAATGATTTTGTAGGAGACATCAGTGATCGGAAAAGTACCTCTAGTCACATTTTCTTTCTCAATGGAATGGCAATCAGCTGGTCATCACAAAAGTAAAACACTGTTACTTTGTCCTCGTGTGAAGTAGAGTACATTGCAGCAATAGCAGCAGCTTGTCAAGGTGTGTGGATGAACCGTCTGATCAGTGAGACGAAGGGTGAAGAGCCAATGGCTGTGAAATTAATGGTGGACAATCAATTAATCATTACTTTGAGCAAGAACCTAGTCCACCACAATCGTACCAAGCATGTTGATACAAGTTATCATTTCATTTGTCGGTGTGTTGAAGATAGGAAGATCGAGAGATGCTATGTTCGGATGGAGAATCAATTGGCAGATATATTCACTAAAGCTCTTGGAAAGTTGAAATTTCAAGAGATGCGAGGTCGTAATGAAGTACGAAGTCTTCACATGGAGGAGCTAGAGCAAGGAGGAGAATGATGGAGTTGCTCCAGCTCATCCAAGGATCATTATCACATGCCACCACGAATGTGACGCCAGCTGGATAGAAGCTAGTTATAACAGCAAGAATGATGCCACCGCGAATGTGACGCCAACTAGATGGAAGTTAGTTAGGAATGTTCTCTCTCTCTTCCAATGATTGGTCGCCCTATATAAAGGGATATATGCTCGACAAAATGTTAAGGGACGATATCTCATTTTTATGAATTCAATTTCAGTCTTCTCTTCTTGATTTAACTTCAAATAAAGGAAGTTCTTGGAGACTTTTTGGCTTTGCGGAGCCAACAGATCACACCCTTGAAGGTTCATTCAAGTAGGAAACTTACGAAGTGACTTCTTGACAATGTTAATAATGATCTTGCCTTGCATTAATAATCGATGATCCCAGGTATCCATTCCCCCTAGCTTCCCTCACAGTAGCCAGGAAGCATACCGTGGAGGACTACGACACTTCTATCTGACAACAACAATCTTCTCATCATTATTAATGTGGGGCCTAAACTTGTGCAAGCTTATCAAAGTGCAATGGTCATCATCAACTCTTCATGGCGACTTATAAAGCTGATTTGAATCAATTATTATTATGAAGAAAAGAAGGAGCTCTAATACTATGTTTAGAGGGGAATAGGTGGAGCCGATGAACTTTCTTCTATCTTGGTGGATACAAAAGTGGGGCAAAGATATGTTAGGATGGCTGAATCATGACAATCTAAGGAGCTTGCACTGGGAGGACATGGTTCAGGCATCCTAATAATAGTAAAAAAGAGATCATCACCACAACGTGTTAAAGAAGGTAGACCCATATGTTCCTTTATTGTTTGTTACATATGTCTCTATTCTTAACAAAGTGTGGGATTTTGTAGACCATCATGATTTAGGGATTTTGAAAACACTAAACGTGGGATCCAAACTTGTACCCTATGAAGATAAAATACACTTTGAGCTAGCATCCTAGATAAAAGTAATTTTCTTGCCCTGGGATCAATGTTGATGGATCAGATGAGCAGTGTTCCAAAGCAAATGTAATTTCATGATTTAAATTCAGCATGTAACGTAAATAAGCACACTGATCACATCCGAGTTTAGGCACTCAGAACTCATTGGCCAACTCTACAAGTTAATATCTGTAAAAGATACCAATGACTCCACTTTTTGTGAGGTGGAGCATGTACCCAAGTTCCACCATTGAAGATCACGATGTCAGAGGATGCCACATCATCTCATCTAATGATTGTGCCAACTGGTGAAGTCACCCATGTCATCATTGTCGAACCCAATTGAAGGATCCGAATTTCCATTATTACTAAGTTTTATTTTCCTTCATTTTATTTAAATTTCATTGTAATCCTCTCTCTTTTTGAGGCCTATAAATAGACCTAAGGTTTCTATGAATTGTGGCTAATCTTTGGTTAAGAAATTATCAACTCTATGATCATGCCTTAGGGGATTTGTGCGACCGCCGCCGCCTACAGCCACTGCTGTCGCACAAGTCCCACCCTACCTTGTGGTCAACCTCCCTATCTATCATTGGTCGCCAAGAGTTCCCTCAGCCAACCCTCACGCGCCCAATGTCGTGTTGATGGTCACCTATTAGATCGCTGGCTGCACACTAAAAACACCCTTTCGTGGACATCTATGTGCCACATCCCTTCTCACTACGAACCGGAGCATCTCACATGTAGCGGACATGCCTAGGCATAATATTATAAGGGTAGAAAGTTGATTTTGAAGGTATAGGAGAGAGAAGAAGGGGAGAGACATCAAACTTTGAAAGAATTAGATGGAATAGCTCATGGAGATAGACATGGGGTTTCAAAAGGAATTAGATAGAAGGACATTGGGTTTCGAAGGGAATAATAGAGGGAAGAAGAGAAAGAAAATAAAAGAGAATAGGAGAGTGAAAGAGAGAATAAATATGATAATTAAGAGAGAAAAATTATGGGTTAATGCATGCTTGTACAAGAGAGTGGCATTGACAATAATTTTTGGATAAATATATGAGAGAGAACTTGCAGAAGAGGCATTGGTTATGTCAAGGAATAATATAGAGTAAAGCATGAATATATCAGTTGAGGCTAGCTTGTCATGCATAATGTATTATTTAAATTGATGACTAACGTGACTTAATCATTGTATAATAAATCATGCAAATTTAAAATTTATAAAACTAGAAAAGACCAATTTTGGAATTTCAAATGTATATTAAAATAAATAAATTATTTATAAAAAAAGATTCCAAAAATAGTGAGAAATTATTTGGTCGATCACAGGGATGTAATATAATATTGAGTAATTTTTCAAAATTTTTCTAAAAGAATAAGAATTTTTATAATTTTTTAACTAAATAATAAATATAATATATTTAAGAAATATGAAAAGGAAATAAAGCTATGACGTCAAGGTGACATTAGCACTTAAAGAATATAAATTAGGTGGAAATAGGGTTCTAACCTACGATTCTTTTGTAAGTGATTACCATAGAATTAATGGGTCAAATTAAGTTTTGTCAAAGCCTGAAGAATCGTAACTCAATGAAAAAATATATTGAAACTTGAAATCATGCCAAATGTTACTAATTTAAATGAAAATGAAGTTTAAATTTGAAAAAATAGAGTTCTGGCTTTGTAGCGGTGATTGCCGGAATTCTACATGTTTGGGAAGGAATTCGTGCAATGTCCATGCCCTTGAAGGCTCTCCTTGGACAATGACGATGTGGGCAATCTCTAGATCCTCTTGCGAAGTCTAGAAATCAATGAAATGTGTTGCCAAATCGTTTCCAGCGGCTATCAACCGACGGAATAGAAAAATGACAACTTGTGACCTGTTGGCAGCTCTCACTTGATAAAGGTAAGTTGGATGGCGATGGGGTACATCTTAGGGGCTATGTCCTCAAGTCAGCGCAGCAAGAGGAGGCCTTTATCGCCTCTAGTATGCTCTCAAGAGGTGGTGACTCATCTCTTGATAGATCGTCCTCTTCCCGGTGACAGCTTGTTCGTCGATCAATCAGAGATACTTTTCTCATCAAGTTCATGATGTTTTGTCTAGAATCATTCACTAATTCTGCACGAATGCTTCACAAATTACGTGGACTAAGTTTTTGTCGATATTTTGGTGATTTTTGCAGCTTAATCACTCATCGGAAATCACAATTTCTTTGCTGTTTGCCCACCTATGAGAGAGAGAGAGAGAGAAAGAGAAAGAGAAAGAGATGACATAAGTACGATAATATCCTTATAATGTGACGTAATAAGGATACTTTCATCATAGTAATGAAAGGGTATTTTGAGCATTTATAATCCTACGGGGAAAGGTTAGAATAGTAGGTTTAGTCTCACATTAGTTTTCTGACTGATTTTCATGTGAATATAAATTGGCAGCTTCTTTACCCATCAATAGGCACATCTCATCCACATGTGTATGACCACTCCTTGCCACACACCCAGCTGGCCACCGATGACGTGGAAGGGGAATGATGCACATGTCAACTGCTTGAGCCTTGAGCTCGTGGTCTTTAGCCGCTTGAGCCTCGAGCTCACAGTCCTTAGCTGCTCCGCAACTCCCACCTAACTAGGCCTTCAACCCATTTGTAGGCTTGGCTAGCTAGGGGTATTTTTATTTTTTTCTTTAATTTTTTTATTTTATTCTTTTTCCATTTATCTCAACAACATAGGATTATAAAATCATGTAATTAATCAAAAATTCATATTAACCAACTATAAATCACTTTTCATAATTTAGCACAAAAATAAATCTATTTATCATGAATTAAGACTAAAACTATCATATCACTAGATTATTAACTCATGATAATTAAGACTTATCAATGACCTATATAATACTCTATTTACAACTTTATATATATGATGACAATTTCCACCCTTTCTATCTAATAAAAATTTTTCTCTCAATTTGTTCTATCCACCCCAAAAATTTCATATGCTACATTTCAGTCACTGAAGATTTCATTTTCTGATTTAAGAATGACTATTATATGGGTAAAAATTTATCTTTTTTCACATATACAGATGAGTCATTTTATTGGATACTAAATGCATAAGATATTTGGGACATCATCAGTTTGCTTTTCTGGTTGTTTGGTACTAGAATTTTTCACCATTTTAAAAAGTATATGATCAACCCTCCCTTGGAAGCTTGAATCCTGGAAAATGTTTTATCAAAATTTTAAATCTAATTAACCAACACATGCAAAACCAGCCCAAAAGGACTAAGCTTTCTTATTGACTATCTTAGAAAGTATTTATTCTAAAAATAAAATTTTATCCTCATATAGCTTTTCATAGGATTCTTTTCAATGACTCAATTTTTTACAGTTTATGACATTTTTTGTAGTAAATATTTAAAAAATGGAAACAGCTTAAAATTTAGATGTATGCAGCACTATTATGACTAGTCAACTGCAAAGAGAACACCTACTATTGACAGTGCGTATGATTTTACTCCACATGTATGATAACATCTGCACTAATAATTGCAATCTCATGAAATGATTGAAGACATCTAATCCATCTGCCAGATCCCTTTTCATTAAAAACACAAGTACTGCTCAAAATACACTATCTGTGACTGGAACTATTTTGGAGTGCTACCTTACTGACGGATTGAAGACAATAAGACAAAACATTACCTATATCACCTAAAATTTTAACTTGATTCTCATTATTAGTGGATGTCTTGTGAGAACATGGAGGCTTGACACTCCTTCAAATGCATCACTACATCGATCATGCTTGGTCTTTGGATTGAGTAACGTGATGTTCATGACATTGCATAAACACGTATATCTCCTCTCCTGGTTTCCCCTCCACGGTGAAGTTCAAGCTCTCGGAGAGACTTGGTGTCTTCATGCCGTGCTTAGAACGCTCGCTGGCGTTAGAAAATTGCCGCTCCCGTCTTTAATCGTTTTGTCCGTCCTGATCAGCATCCAATTTTTGCCTTCTGGAGAGGCGAACCAGATACAATCGTAAAGGTCTATGGGATACCTGTAATCAAATTCATAAATAGTCGTCTTCAACTCTCTGTCATGTCTTCACCTAGAATCTGACGCAAGAGATAAGCCGGTTACATGGATATAATTATGAATACATATACCACAAGAGAGAGAGAGAGAGAGAGAGAGAGCGAGCATGACCTCATGGACAGTTAGTGCCGTGATCCCTCCTGTCACCCCGAAGAACAAGAGCCTGGGAAGAGTCAACCAACAGGTACATCGAATCGAGTAGGGGTCTCACCTCCAGCACCGTTATGTACGGTGTCCCAAGACTTTTGTTCACCAGGTAGAGCGGCATGGACTCGCCGGGAGAAATGGCAATGATCTCCAGTCTGTCGAAGCCAACTGGACCCACAGTTTGCTGGAAGTGGACGTCGAGATAGACATCGAACGTTGGCGGCGAATTTCAGCCGTCGAAGTTAGCGTACTGTTACACGTGAAGGCGGTGCCCCAGCCTCACCATGTTATGTCGGAGTTCGCCGTCACCGGCGATGTGCTCTGGCATACAATAAAACTTACATTTTCCATTGTAGGTAGTTACGCCCAAATTCCGGACTTAATCACAGCTGTCTAGCACGTGGAGTTATAACGGTCGTGATGAAGCCACGATAGAGAAGGATTACCAGCTCATCATACGACGATTATTCTCCTCTCTCTCCCCTTCTGTTTGGTCGCCTATAAAAGGGGCACAAGGTGTTCGACACTGGGTGTGTGGAACGATTTCCATTTTATGTGATTCTTGATTTCTTGTTATCCATGGTGCTCTTCCATTCCTATGCTATTTTAAGGATTTCTTGAAGCAGTTACGAGTTCAAGAAGCCAACAAGTGGTATCAGAGCCACTCGATTCAGCGGATCTTGAAGATGGTGAAGAAGACCGGCGAGGCGAGCTTGTCCGGCGAGCCTGGGGGGAGATGGTGCTGCCAGCGCCATCCCTCAAGCTCTCGAAGACTAACTATTGCGTGTGGTCAATGAATATGGAGGTATTTCTTGACTCACACGATTTGTTGCAGGCAATTGAATCAGACAACGTGCCGAAGAAGAAGGATCGCTCCGCTCTCTCGGCTATCTTCTCGGCCGTACCAGAAGACCTGATGATTGTCCTTGATGCGAAGAAGACTGCCAAACAGAATTGGGACATTCTTCGTTTGTGGAACTTGGGCGTGGATCGAGTGATTCAATCCCACATCCAGAGCCTCAAGTGCGAGTACGAAATTCTCGCGATGAACAAGAGTGACACGGTGATGGATTTTGTGACGAAATTCATCACAATTGTCTCCGATCTATGATGGCTCGGGGAGACATTATCTGAGAAGGATGTTGTCACTAGGTTCTTGCGTGCTACTCCAGCGAAGTTCGATGCATTGACACTCTCACTGGAGCAATATGGTGATTTATCGAAAATTACCTTGGATGAGGTCATTGGCTCTCTCTCTGTCCATGAGCTGCGGCTCAAAGAGCGTGAAGCTTGTGAGGAGGAGCAGGCGCTTCTTGCAAACGCCCTTGGCAAAGCCTCAGTTCACTCTGAGGATTCCTCCTCGAGAGGCAGAGGACGCAGCCGTGGTCGTCGCGGCGGTCGTGGCAGAGGTAGAGGTCACGGCTGGGCACCTGCCTCTGATGAAAGTAAGCCGAATTTTGACAAGTCTCATATTCAGTGCTATAATTGTCAAAAATACGGGCACTTCGCCTATGAATCTCGAGGTGCTAAAAAGGACAGGACTGAGCAAGCCTTTGTGACTGAGTCAAGTGAGAAACTGGAGGTCTCCACTCTGCTTATGGCTATTGACGAAGCTTCCAATGAGTTTCTCCTTCAAGGCTCAGTGATTGAGTCAGCAGATCTCGGATTATGGTACTTGGATACGGGTGCTACTAATCATATGACGGGGCAAAGAAGTTTTTTCGCACACTTGGATGAAGATGCTCATGGTGTTGTGAAGTTTGGTGACAATTCCAAGGTGGATATCACCGGCAGAGGCACAATTTATGTTCAAAGGAGTGATGGCCAGACCTTCGAGCTTAGTAATACACTCTATGTTCGGAAGCTATGTGCTAACATACTGAGTCTCGGAAGGTTAGATGAAGAAGGCTGCAAGATGGTTATGCATAGTGGCAGATTGACTATCTTTGATCGTGATGGCGGACTTCTTGCTGAGGTCAAGCGTTTTGAGGGACGTCTGTACCTGCTCAAGCTGAACACAGTGGACCACTGCCTACTTGCCCAAGACATTGAACGTCATAGTTGGCTGTGGCATTGACGATTTGGTCACCTCAATTTCCACAGCTTGCAAGAGTTAAGTTCGCAGCAACATACACATGGCCTTCCACTCTTTCACATTCCATCCACTCTGTGTCAGCATTGTCTTGCCGGTAAGCAGACTCGTGCCTCCTTCCCTGCTGCTAGTGAATTTTGTGCCACTCAGCCACTAGAACTTGTGCATGGTGACATATGTGGTCCGATTGATCCACCCACATTAGGGGGAAGTCGCTTCTTTTTCCTCGTCGTCGATGATTATTCGCGATTAATGTGGGTGTCTTTGCTCAAGCACAAGTCTGATGCCTTTGCTGTATTTAAGAAATTTAAGGCATTAGCTGAAGTAGAGAAGGAGCTGAAGATCAAGTGCCTTCAAACTGACAGAGGTGGTGAGTTTAATTCGATGGAATTCTCTGACTTCTGTTCCTCACAGGGCATAAAGAGGCAGTTGACCGCTCCTAATTTTCCTCAGAAAAATGGCGTTGTTGAGAGGAAGAATCGGACGGTCATGGGCATGGTGAGAAGCATGTTGAAAGCCAAGGACTTGTCTAAGGAGCTTTGGGGAGAAGCAATGAGCACCTCAGTCTACTTACTCAACCGGTCACCGACTAAAAGCTTGCAAGGTGGCACACCGTATGAGAAGTGGATTGGAAGACTTCCTAGCGTTGACCATCTGTGGGTATTTGGCTCTATTGCACATGTGAAGACCATGCGTGGGATGTAACAGAAGCTTGAAGATAGAAGCCATCCCATGGTTTTTATTGGCTATGAAGCTGGTACTAAGGGTTATTGGTGTTTTGACCTAGTCAATACTAAAGTCCATATTACTCGAGATGCAATCTTTGATGAAGATGGCAAGTCGGTTTGGGAAAGTCAAGGTGAGAATGCTTGAGAACTCACATTCTTCCCTCAGCCTACATCAGACACCGGCGATTCGGACCAGACCTCAGAGACTGAGACAGTTGACTCAGTCAACCCAGCACTACCTGAAGAAGAAGAGCAGTTGACAGTAGAGTCAGTCACCTCTACTCAGACTGGGTTAGAGTCAACCCAACCACTGAGGTATAAGTCCCTTATGCAGATTTATGCTGATACTAATCCATTCACTTCAGTGTTACATGCGAATGAAGACTGCCTGCTCATTCAAGAGGAACCTGCAAGTTTCACTGAAGTAGTTAAAGCAGAGGAATGGAGAAATGCAATGAAGGAGGAGATGGAGTCAATTGATAAGAATCAGACCTGGGAGCTAGTGCATCCACCCGCCCACTATAAGCCCATCGGTTTGAAATGGCTCTACAAGTTAAAGAAGAATGCACAAGGGGAGATCATCCGTCACAAAGCAAGACTAGTTGTCAAAGGATACTCTTAGAGACAGGGCGTTGACTTTGACGAAGTCTTTGCTCCAGTGGTTTGATTTGAGTCAATTCGACTCCTCATTGCCTTGGCTGCTGAAAAGAATCGGCATTTGCACCACCTGGATGTGAAATCCGCTTTTCTCCATGGCAATGTGGATGAGGAGCTCTATGTGCGGCAGCCTGAAGGATTTGTAGTGAAAGGCAGAGAAGATATGGTGCTGAGGTTAAAGAAGGCTTTGTACGGGCTCAAGCAAGTACTTCGAGCCTGGTATCAGAAACTTCATGCCACCCTGAATTCCCTTGGATTTAATCAGAGTAAGCACGAGCAAGGTGTGTATCTCAGGCGGAGCTCAGGTACCTCTCTTATCCTCGGGGTCTATGTCGATGACCTAATCATCACAGGGAACAATGAAGAGCAAGTCAAGGAGTTTAAGGGGCAGATGAAGGAGCATTTCGAAATGAGTGATCTTGGATTGCTCAACTCCTATCTAGGAATAGAGGTGAGGCAGCTGGATGAGATGATAACTCTATCACAAGAGTCATATGCTCGGAATGTCCTAGAGTATGCAAAGCTGAGGGATTGTAATCCGGTGCTAGTTCCACTTGAAGCAAGACCGAAGTTCTCTGCAACAAGCCTTAGTGACACAGTAGATACCACCTACTTTCGAAGCTTGATCAGAAGCCTAAGGTATCTGACCCTTACCCAACCTGATCTCACTTTTCCAGTTGGCTTGTTAAGCAGATTTATGGAGAAACCCACCTCAGAGCACCTTAGTGGAGTCAAATGAATTCTCTGATATGTGAAGGGTACTATCAGCTATGGTTTGTCCTATGAGAAGGGACATGGAGGTGATAAGCTACTGGGATACAGTGACAGCGATTTTGCGGGTAACATTGATGATTGCAAAAGTACATCTGGTCAAGTCTTCTTCCTTGGCAAGAAATTGATCAGTTGGTCCACGCAAAAACAAAAGACGATGGCATTGTCTACATGTGAAGCAGAGTACATTGCTGCCACTGCCACCGCCTGTCAAGGATTATGGCTGAATCGACTCATCTGTGAGCTACGAGGTGAAGCAGAGGAGGCCTGGAAGCTGTTGATTGACAACAATTCAGCCATCATCATCAGCAAGAACCTGGTGCATCACAATCGCACCAAGCACATAGACATACGATATCATTTTATACGTCAATGTGTAGAAGAATATAAGGTGATACTTGAGCATGTTTAGACAGAGGATCAGCTGGCGGACATCATGACCAAATCCCTCGGACGACCGAAGTTTGAGGCGATGCGCGAGTGACTCGGCATCAAGAATGTCAACACGGTGACATTGGAGCACAGAGGAGTATGAAGGCGGTGCCCCAGCCTCACCGTGTTACGTCGGAGTTCGCCGTCACCAGCGATGTACTCTGGCATACAATAAAACTTACATTTTCCATTGCAGGTAGTTACACCCAAATTCCGGACTTAATCGCAGCCGTCCAGCACGTGGAGTTATAACGGTCGTGATGAAGCCACGATAGAGAAGGATTGCCAGCTCATCATACGGCGATTATTCTCCCTCTCTCTCCCCTTCTGTTTGGTCGCCTATAAAAGGGGCGCAAGGTGTTCGACACTGGGCGTGCGGAACGATTTCCATTTTATGTGATTCTTGATTTCTTGTTATCCATGGTGCTCTTCCATTCCTATGCTATTTTAAGGATTTCTTGAAGCAGTTACGAGTTCAAGAAGCCAACAACACGTTGCCGCCCTTTACCAGGGGCCGCAACGTTTAGCAGTTCCTCGTTCTGTCTGGAAAGCTCAGGAGTGTTCTATAGTAGTCGAAAAGGCCGGTAAGGTTAGTCTCTAGAGAGACTTTCCTGTTCACCCCGGTGTCGATGTAGAGGGCGTCCGGCGAGTATATGATATTGTGGCCTGGTGCCTAGTAGTTGGCGTCCCCATCGAGCCCGCAGTCGATGCTGATGAAACCTGAAACAGAAACCGGGGTCCCTCTGAGAAGCATCTCAAAAACGAAAGACAGATTTTTCGTATAAAAGAAAACCTTCTCCGAGTATCTCAACCGAGATCTTCCTTTGAAAGTGAAAACCCGAATCTTGAGAATCCCATAAAACGGCCTCTTTCTACTTGCTTTTCAAGGAATTGTACATCTCGAACAGGAAAAGCAACGGCTAATGCATGCATCATGTTCCTGGTTTCAGCTGATTGATGACCAGGAAATCGGAATAGGTGGAATGGAGGGAATACCTTCCGTAGACTGGCACTGAGAGGAGGACACTAGCGTCAGGAGGCAAATCACCAGAAACCACAACTCCATCCTCGCTGCCACCAGCTTCTTCTCCGTGCCCAATGGTGACCCGTCCGCAGCAGCAATGCCCCAGGATTTATGACTTGCAGAGGCTGGTAGACCATCCATGATGGAGATCATAGCCCCAACACTTCAATCCGGAAGGAGTTGACTGAGTTTTCCCCAGGTGCCACGTCGCTATTTTTGTTTCCAACGGAGCTTTGCCTTCTCCTCCCCCTTGGTCGGTTTTAAGGTTGGGACGAAGTCCTAGAAGTTGATGTGAATGATTGAATAAGCTCCCGCTCCCCCCGTTGACTAGAATATGTCAACCACTTCTGATGTCACGGCAATTGGTTCTATTGCATTATCTATAAAGATGACCACACGTTCCTCGTCAGCAAAAAAAAGTCAAATCCTTTTTCATACTAAGCCAGCGGCACATGACATTACTTTTACTTCCAACTTTGTCTATATAATAAAGTTGCCGAATGTCTTTTGCAACACCACATGTTTTACATAGGTTTGTTTTCGCTCTTTCACGCTTTCATTGTAAATGCAGTTTCAAGAAGTATTTGGGTACATCACCCTTTTTAATCCCTTGTGGGGCAAGTGGGTGATTCTGGACATTCGCGGCCTCAGAAGGGTCAAAAACTTCATCTGGCCAAAATGGGTTTGTTTAGATACTGACTTGTTTCGCATTCTAAATTTAGAAAAAGCTATCTGAAAAATGTTCCTGTGATGCTCCCACTGTAAGCTCTATGACTCCGCCCAGTTATTAAACGTGGGCAACAGAAACAAAAAATCAAGAGAAAGGAGAAGATGGGGAACGAGCGCTCGAACCATAACAGCAGTAACGAACGTCTGGACTGTCTCCCTGCTCTTCCCACTTCACTGTAGCTAATGCAAGAGCTGACCCTGTAAGGGGGACGTTCGCCCCATCGCCGGCCAACCTCTGCGTTCTACGCGTCTTGAGCTTTGGCTTCGACTTCCGTGATGGGTTTTCATGAGATTTAGAACCTCGTTCATCTTCATTGAAAGGGTAGAGGATATGCCGGTACGCACTCAGCCCGTCTGACAGGTGCTAATTGTGAGTTCCATGGATACCATATCCACTGTCTAACGGGGAAGTTGACTTGGAGAACCAATCAAGTGCCATGGAAGAGTCCGCGCGGTCTACATTGACCTCTTCAACGTGTGGGCCCGCTCTGCGTAGGGGGAGACTTGGAAAGGCAATGTCGTCGCCAGCGCTAACCATGACAACGTGCAGTTCCCAACATATCGAAACAAGTAGTCAGTTTTCCAACGATTAGAGAATGCTATTAATTACGAAAGCCGAGTGGGCATTTCCGTGGAGAGACGAAGATGAACTCTTGCACTTGATAATACAATCCCATTTGAGCAGTCATTGATTGATATCCTTGGACGTGGATCCATTTGAATCGGTGCCGATGACTTGAATAAATAATAAAAAGTGCCGTCATATTCATGACTCCAGCTTGGATTTTAAAATCCACTCGCCGGAAAGCTTAATATGGCCCGATGTTTCCGTGCTCTAAATATGATCACACCGTTGAAGGTCCGCTCCAGTAGGAAACTTACGAAGCGACTTCTCGACCACGCTGACGGTGATCCTGCCTTGCATTAAAAATCATTTCCCAAGTCAAATCGATGATTCCTGGTACCCATTCCCCCCAGCTTTTTCGCAGCGCCCAGGAAGCGTCCCGCGGATGTGTACGGCACTTCTATCCGACAACAGCATTCCTCTCGTCACTATTAATGTTGAGCCTAAACCTGTGCGAAACTGTCATGTTGTAGAAGGGCAATGATGGCATGGCGTTGTTGTTAGTTTTTAACTTCTGCTTATAGAGACTTACGGTTATCTTTTAACAGGAATTATACATAACCTGATGTTACACATTTGAAGAAAATATAAATTAATACCTTTTAATCATAAATTTTGAAGCATTTTACATGTAAGTGGAGATCTTTGATCGATCAGATTGTGTACTAGCTAAGTTGTTAAAATATACCTCGCATATGTTTTAGAGTATAACTCTTGGGCTATATCTCTCATCTCCTGATTAGCAAAAGTTGTAGCTTAACTAAAATCTAAGAAAGAAAGAACAACTCAAAGTAGTATTAATTTAGCCCTTATAGAGATGTTTTCTGGATAAGAAAATTAACTGAAAGTAAAATCAGCACTAGGCTACACTTATTCTCGAGTGGGCCATGGGTAAAATTAGTTGATGAGTTTCAAGAGCAATAATATTAGATATTTGTCATTAGTGTTAAATAACCACTATCTAATATCATTTAAAACTGAAACTTAATCAATGTTGAGTATTGTAATGAGTCTCCAGTCGAAATACAGAGTGGAAATAGTATATCATTAGAATTAATTCTAATTTTATTTTTAAAATAATAATAATTTTTTAATTTATAATAATTTTTGAATTGTTATGATTAAAAATGAATATAAAAATATGGCCTTATTTCATTATTTAAATGAAGGCGTAAAAATAAGAGAAGGAAATTTAGAGCAGAATATTATAAGGGTAGAAAGTTGATTTTGAAGGTAATAGGAGAGAGAAAATAGAGAATAGGAGAGAGAAGAAGGGGGAGAGACATCGAATTTTGAAAGAATTAGATGGAATAGTTCATGGAGTTAGACGTGGGGTTCCAAAAGGAGTAAGATAGAAGGACATTGGGTTTCGAAGGGAATAATAGAGGGAAGAAGAGAGAGAAAATAAAAGAGAATAGGAGAGAGAAAGAGAGAAACAGAGAAAAATTATAGGTCAATGCATGCTTGTATGAGAGAGAGGCATTGACCACAATTTTTGGATAAATATATGAGACAGAACTCAGAAAAGAGGCATGGATTATGTCAGGGAATAATATAGAGTAAAACATGAATTGTCTATCGAAGCTAGCCAGTCGTGCATAGTGCATTATTTAAATTGATGACCTGTATAATATTATATTTACAACTTTATGCATATGATTACAATTCCCACCCTTTCTTCCTAATAGAAATTTTGCACACAATTTTTTCTATCCACCCTAAAAATTTCATATGGTAAATTTCAGTTGCTGAAGATTCTATTTTCTGGTTTAAGAATGACTATTCTATGGGTGAAAATTTATCTTTTTTCGTATAGACGGGTGAGTCATTTTGTTGGATACTAAATGAATAAGATATTTGGGACATCATTTGTTTGCTTTTCCAGTTGTTTGGTACTATAATTTGTCACCATTTTAAAAAGTATATGATCAACCCTCCCTTGGAAGCTTGAATCCTGGAAAATGTTTTATCAAAATTTTAAATCTAATTAACCAACACATGCATAACCAGCCCAAAAGTACTAAACTTTGTTCTTGACCATATTAGAAAGTATTTATTCTAAAAATAAAAATTTATCCTTATATAGCTTATGGATAACACTTTCATAGGAATTATTTTCAAAGATTCAATTTTTTACAGTTTATGACATTTTTTGTAGTAAAAATTTAAAAAATGGAAATAGTTTAAAATCTAGATGTATGCAGAACTGTTATGACTAGTCAACTAAAAAGAGAACACCTATTATTGACAGTGCATTAGATTTTACTCCACATGCATGGTAACATCTACCTTGATAATTGCAATGTCATGAAATGATTGAAGACATCTAATCCATCTGCCATATCCCTTTTTATTAAAAACACAAGTAGTGCTCAAAATACACTATCTATGACTGTAACTATTTTGGAATACTACCTCACTGATGGATTGAAGCCAGAACAAGAGAAAACATTACCTATATCACCTAAAGTTTTAACTCGATTCTCATTATTAGTGGATGTCTTGTGAGGACATGGAGGCCTTACACTCCTTCAACCGCATCACTACATCACTCATGCTTGGTCTCTGGTTTGAGTAGCGTGATGTGCATGACATTGCAATTTCAATATATTTCAGCACACAGCTAATATCGTATCCTCCATGCAATCGCTGATCTACTAATTGAGTTATATCCCCTGTTTCAATTCTTGATTGAACCCATGAGACTATAGTGATTTTCTCCAGATCCAATCCACCAAAAATGGGAGATTTCCCAGAAATAAGCTCTAGCAAAATGACACCAAAACTGTAAACATCACTCTTCTCATTTAACTTCAACGTTTGGTAATACCTGTAATAGAATATGGCCCAAAAATAGTGTAGTTATGAAAGGAAAATGTTGAATTATGTAGATAGTAGAATCTAATAAAAATGAAATCAGTTGAATGCATACTCAGGGTCAAGATATCCTGAAGTGTCAGCAACTATAGTCGAAACATGGGCTGAGTCGTCACTATGGAAAAGCATAGATAGCCCAAAGTGGGCTAATTTTGCCTCCATATTTCCATTCAGCAAAATATTTTTACTCTTCACATCTCTATGAATTATGGGTGGCTTGCAAAATCTGTGCAAATAGTCGAGTCCTAGAATTATAGGTTTAATTAATTTGTGTTAATTAATAACAAAATTTAAACAATACTGAAACAGAAAACTGGTAGTTTATGATGTACCTTGTGCAACATCAATTGCTATTCCAAGTCGAATGCTCCAACTTAGGCGATTGTTCATATGATCTATGTGCAGAAAGGTAGAACATATATTATGTCAATAACTATAGTTTAGGGCATTGAGGGATCAGTAGAGTCCGTAAAACCTGATAAATTCTTTTGGAGAGTGCCATGCGCCATGAACTCATAGACTAGCACAAGATTATTCTCGTCAAGACAATATCCTAATAGAGACACAAGATTTTTGTGGTGGACCCTTGCCAATATTTGAGCCTGAATTCAAATTTAAAGCTGAGTTAAGCAAGACCATTCTTGAAAAAGAATTGAAGTAGAGAAATTCTCATCAGATTATTGTTACTATGAAGCAACAATTTAAGTGTTAGGAGGTTACCTCAGCTTGAAACTCTTTTGGCCATTGGGAAGATATTTTTGATAGCATCTTTACTGCAACTTCAACTCCATTTCCTAAGAATCCATGGTATACTATTCCAAAGCCTCCTTTACCAATCTGGTTTTGAAAATTTTTAGTGATGCTTACAATATCTGCAAATGTGAATTGGCTACTCTCGGAATGTAAATTTTCTTCAGGTCTCCTTAAATGAAGGTCTGGAATGTTACTCGATGATTGTACTGTCAAAAAATAAAATGAGTCAAATCGCACCTAGAATATGTAAGAGACAGTCACTTATTGTGGATTCTATAAAGGTGAAAAGGAAAATAATTGTATACCTTACGGTGTAGCTTCACGGTTATTTTTTTTCTCCTTTTAATTCTCCATGTCAATATAACGAGCATAAAGATGATTACAACCAATGCTCCAATACTGATTATAAGTGGAAGAAGAAACTTCTTTCCTTTATTTCTGTTATTTCCTTGACATGAATCTTTACCACATATATTACTGTTTCCATCAATGCTAGAATTATTAAAAAACATTCATTAGAATATGAAAGTAGGGGTAAAAGGAATAATAGAAACATCATCTCATGTACGGTTCATCTTTAGAAGGTGGTAATGCCTATCAAAAATTAGGTAAGTCGTAAACCATGTTTTCAATACAATCTCGAGACATTGTTTGAGATAACTTTACAGCTCATTTTTACATTATCGACTAATTTAATTTTTTAAATATTAGATATTAAAACTACATCACAATTGTACTTGATATACAGTTTTAACTTAACTTTATGCAGTTTCCCAAAATAAACAATGACTAAAAACAAGTCAGTCAATAGTAAACTCTTTCATATGATGAATAACATGAAAAAATATTTTAGCACACACAATTTAATATAGTTTACCCAATCTCCCTAATGTAGCTAATTCTTCTTGCAGTACTTTATTTACAATTAAAGAGGTTTCCAGATAACATACACACGAACCTTAACGTGAGGGTTTTGTTCTGTGATTTCTCTTCAATAATTGGTGGTATTTGTCCTTCTAATTGGTTATTTGACAGATTCCTGAAAAATTATGAGATACTAGTCAAGTTTCATCAAGATACTAGTTAAGCATGAAATCCCTGAAACTTACAAGACTTGAAGGTTCGACAGTTTTACTAGATCACTCGGAATTTCACCAGTCAAGTTGTTATTTGACAAATCCCTTCAAGAAAAAGAATTCAATATATAAGTCAGTTTCATTATTTCTGATGTAATCTTCTTATCTGCTTTTTGAAATATCTTGTTATCAACTGTCATCCAGAGTCCTGTTCCCCTATTTCTCATCTGAAATTACACTTATTGTAAGTATAAGATGAGGCATGTTAGACATATTGAATTACTTGGAAGAAAACAAGTAGAAGAAAGAATAAAGGTGCTAGTTTAAAACAAAAATATGGTAATTAATATATTCTTTTTCATTAAATTTACATTACTATGATTAAAAGTAGTATGATGGAAAATTCCAACTTTCTTTCTGCAGAGTTGACAATTCCGCTTTCTTTCATATTAACCACAATTATTACTCAGGTTGACTATGCCGTGATCAAGTTTTAGTATTTTTACTAATAGGTTACTGTGAAATAAATTAATCTTAGTGGCATGTTAAATTTATGGAAGCGTCTTGTTTTACCTCCTTATCTTAATTACAACATGGATGAGTATTCATCAAATTTAACTTTTCTTCTGGAAGTGTATTGTCTTACTACTCCATGAAATTTTATACGTCTCCAGGGAGTCACAGTAAGAAGAAATGTACTATTTAATATGGAAGAAACTTACAACGACGCTAGAGCGCTGAGGTCTGATATATATGAAGAAATTGGACCACCAAGCTCCCAGTGAGACAAATTTCTGCAAGAAAATTTTCGTCACCTTGTGTTGAAGCTATCCATAGTACTTATTCCCTGTGGTTCCGAGAGGCGTGGGTAGTAAGATCTTACAGAGCCACAATCCTGTGATTTTGGGAGTCATCGTTACTGCAACTTACACCCTCCCATGTGAGTTTCCTGGGCTCGCATGGATCGCCCACCCAGTTCCTCCTCAGCTCGTAAAAATCTCTAATCTTTATTATGGCGTTGCCTGTCACCGAAAACATGTAATTGAGTTGCAGTGTCAAATATACTGGCAAATAAAGAAACTAAATTTAGAAATCGTGTGTTTTACTAGTGTAAAGTAAATCCAACAACATTTTATCAGTGATCCGGACAGTACTGGTATAGAATTGCTGGTTGAGTTGTTTTATTGGGGTTAGATCCATCCCTTTGTTCTTGAGCAGTATTTATTTCTAAGGGCCCTTTATTCGATTTTTCCGTTAATTTAGCTGATTCTCATCGAGGAAAAGGATGACCATGGAGCTTGTGCGGTCCGTCTGTATCCGCGCACTCGACAACGAAACAAAAGGGTTTGAAATGCAAGGACATGGGCAACGTAGAGGCGCTTACTATCATTCTCCTGCGTAGGCAACGCGCTCAACCGGACCAAGACATGAGCCTCCAAGGCGTTGATCATGGGTGGTAGAGTAGAATTCCCGGTGGCTTTGAGCGAGTAAAAGATCGTCCCTCCCATCTCTTGACTACTAGTAAGAGTCTCCGCCAGCAGGTAATTCGGCCGGTACTGCGGAAACAACAGGTACCCGTTTGCATAGATATCGAACTCTCTCGTTTCGTTGCTCTGGAGTGCCTGAAGCTCCGCGAAGTGCATAAACACGTATATCTCCTCTCCTGGGTTCCCCTTTACGGTGAAGTTCAAGCTCTGGGAGAGACTCGGTGTCCTCAGTGCCGTGCTCAGAACGCTCGTTGGCGTTAGGAACTTGCTGCTCCCGTCTTTAATCGTTTGGTCCGTTATGATCGGCACCAAATTTTTGGCTTCCTGAGGGGCGAACCAGATGCGATCATACGGGTCTCCGGGATACCTGTCGATGAAATTCATAAACAGCCGTCTTCAACTCTCTATCATGTTCACCCAGAGAAATAAGCCGGTTACATGCATACATATATATATATTATTTATATACATATATATAAATAGAGAGAGAGAGAGAGAGGGGGGGAGGGAGCATGACCTCGTGGGGCGGTTAGTGCCGTGATCCCTCCGGTCACCCCGAAGAACAAGAGCCTGGGAAGCGTCAACCAACGGGTACATCGAATCGAGTAGGGGTCTCACCTCCAGCACCGTTATGTACGGCGTCCCAAGACCCTTGTTCACCAGGCAGAGCTGCATGGACTCACCCGGAGAAACGACAATGATCTCCAGTCGATCGAAGATATATGGACCCACAGTTTGCCAGAAATGGACGCTGAGATAAACGTCGAACGACGGCGGCGAATTTCGGCCGTCGAAATCACCGTACTCAAATTCGGCCCTCACAAGGTACTTGCTGCCCTTTACCAGGGGCCGCAACGTGTAGCAGTTCCTCGTTCCGTTTGGGAAGCTCCGGAGGGTTCTGTAGTACTCGAAAAGTCCGGTAAGGTTAGTCTCTGGAGAGACTTTCCTGTTCACCCCGGTGTCTATGTAGAGGGCGTCCGGCGAGTATACGATATCGGTGACTGGTTCTGAGTAGTTGGCGTCCCCATCGAGCCCGCAGTCGATGCTGATGAAGCCTGAAACAGAAACCGGACCCCTTTAAGAAGCATCTCGAAAACGAAAGACATATTTTTCCTATAAAGGAAAAACTCTTCTCCGAGTATCTCAACCGAGATCTTCCTTTGAAAGTGAAAACCCGAATCTTGAGAATCCCATAAAACGCCCTTTTCTACTTGCTTATCAAGGGATTGCACATCTCGAACAAGACAAGCGGCGGCTAATGTATGCATCATGTTCCTGGTTTCCGTTGATTGATGACCAGGAAATCGGAATAGATGGAAAGGAGGGAATACCTTCCGTAGACTGGCACTGAAAGGACACTAGCGTCAGGAGGCAAATCACCAGAAACCGCAACCCCATCGCCGCTGCCACCAGCTGCTTCTCCGTGCCCAATGGTGACCCATCCGCAAGAGCAATGCCCCAGGATTTATGACTTGCAGAGGCTGGTAGACCATCCGTGATGGAGATCATAGCCCCAATACTTAAATCCGGAAAGAGTTTACCGAGATTTTGCCAGGTGCCACGTCGCTATTTTTTTTTCCAACTGAGCTTTGCGTTCTCCTCCCCCTTGGTTGGTTTTACGGCAGGGACGAAGTCTTAGAAGTTGATGTGAACGATTGAATAAGCAAAATGGATGAGCGGCCGTTTTTCCGGTTGACTAGAATATGTCAACCGCTTCTGAAGTCGCGGCAATTGGTTCTCTTGCATTATCTACACACATGACCATACGTTCCGTGTCAGCAAAAAAAATCAAACCCCTTTCTCATAGAAAACCTGCTCCACATGACATTACTTTAAGTACTTTGAACTTTGTCTACTTAATAAAGTTGCCAAATATCTTTTGCAGCACCACATGTTTTACATAGCGTTATTGTCGCTCTTTCACGGTATCCTTGTGAACGCAGTTTTAAGAAGTATTTGGGTACATTATCTTTTTTAATCCCTTGTGGGGCATGTGGGTGATTCTGGACATTCGCGGCCTCAGAAGGGTCAAAAACTACTTCTGGCCAAAATAGGTTTGCTTAGATACTAACTTGTTTGGCATTCTAAATTTAGAAAAAGCTATCTGAAAAATGCTCATGTGATGCTTTCACCGTAAGCTCTGTGACTCCGCCCAGTTATTAACCGTGGATAACAGAAACAAAAATATCAAGAGAACGGAGAAGATGGGGAACGAGCGCTCGAACCACAACAGCAGTAACGAACGTCTGGACTGTCTCCCTGCTCTTCCCGCTTCACTGTAGCTAATGCAAGAGCTGACCCTGTCAGGGGGACGTTCGCCCCATCGCTTGCCAACCTCTGCGTTCTACAGGTCCTGAGCTTTGGGTTCGACTTCCGTGATGGGTTTTCATGAGATTTAGAACTTAGCTCATCTTCCTTCAAAGGTAGAGGATATGCCGGTACTCAGTTCCGTCTGACAGATGCTAATTGTTAGTTCCATGGATACCATATCCAGTATCTAGCGGGGAAGTTGACTTGGAGAACCAATCAAGTGCCATGGAAGAGTCCGCGCGGCCTCCATTGACCTCTTCAACGCGTGAGCCCGCTCTGCGTGGGGCAGACCTGGAAAGGCAATGTCGTCGCCAGCGCCAATAACCATGACATCGTGCGTTCCCTATATTATCGAAGCAACGATGAGAGGTTATTATTTACGAAAACCGAGTGGGCATTTCCGCGGAGAGACGAAGGGGAGCTCTTGCCGATGTTAATACAATCCCATTTGAGCAGGAAGAACACTTCTAGCCATTGGGCAGTCATTGATTGATACCCTTGGACGTGGATCCATTTGAATCGGTGCCGATGACTTGAATAAATAATAAAAAGTGCCGTCATGTTCATGACTCCAGCTCGGATTTTAAAATCTAGTCCCCGAAAAGCCTAATATGACCCCATGTTTCCGTGCTCTAAACATGACGATACCTTTGAAGGTTCGCTCCAGTAGGAAACTTACGAAGCGACTTCTCGACCACGCTAACGGTGACCCTGCCTTCCATTAATAATCATTTCCCAAGTCAAATCGATGATCCCAGGTACCCATTTCCCCCCAGCTTCCCTCGCAGCGCCCAGGAAGCGTCCCGTGGAGTAGGCACTTCTATCCGACAACAGCATTCCTCTCGTCACTATTAATGTGGGGCCTAAACCTGTGCGAGCTTATCAAAGTGGAACGGTCATCATCAACTCTTCCTGGCGACTTTACAGAACTATTATTAGGAAGAAAAGAGGAAGGAGCTCTGATACTATGTTAACCGTGGAACGGATGGAGCCGATGAACTTTCTCCTATCTTGGTAGCTACAGGGGTGGGGCAGAGATATGTTAAGGATGCCTGAATCATGACAGTCTAGGGAGCTCCGCACTGCGAGGACGTGGTTCAGGCATCCTAACAACAGTAAAAGGGAGGTCGTCACCAGTGTGTTACAAAAGGTAGACCCATCCGTTCCTCCATTGTCCGTTACCTATGTCTCTATAGTTAACACAGTACGGATTCCGTAGACTGTTACGATTCAGGCATCCTGAAAACAATAAACCTGTGATCGAAACTCAGTACCCTATGAAGATAAAATATGCTTGAGCAGGCATCCCTGATAAAAGCAATCTTCTTGCCCTGGGATCACTGTTGATGGATCAGACGAGCAGTGCTCAGAAGCAAAGGTAACTTCGTGATTTAAATTCAGCTGGTAACGTAAATAAGCACGCTGATGACATTCTAGATCAGGCATTGGGGACTAGTTGGCCTACTCTGCAAGCTAATATGGGCAAAAGATACCAATGACTCCACTTTCTTCGGGCATTGTCTTCGAAATAAAATCCAGCCAAAAAGAAAAAAGTACGACCTGGTTCTGTCTGCTCCGTTCCATCCAAAATAGTTACCCATGTATAGTTCGAAGCGCCCATTTTCCACCATGTGATCTCATGTTTGTCGACAGGGTAGAATAGCCCCTGGCAGCCCGCCTGCCATAACGAGATGAGCCCCCTCCAAACTGCCTATCCTGTTTGCTCATTCCCCTTTCTTCCAAGGCCTACGACGGTATGCCATTCCTATGCAATGTGGAAAGAAATTGAAGAATATCTGCCCAGAATGTTCTTTTAAACAGGCGGGCATCACAAAAATACATTATTTCAAAGTCACCTCCGGAGAAAATGTGTTACAAGGAGTGATGTTACAAGTACTGGTTAAAATGGATAAATAGATTCCTCATTGGTTGCATTCCCATGAAATTTTATGCTGCCTAGGGTCTTGGTAACTTAGTTTGGTTTGATAAGTTTTAGGAACAAAATGGTGGAGCATGTACCCAAGCTCCACCGTTGAAGACCATGACTTCAAAGGATGCCACATCATCTGAAGCCATCTCACGTTGTCGTAGTCGGACCAAATTGAGGGATCTAAATTTTTCTTATTACTAAGTTTTATTTTTGCTCATTTTATTTAGATTTTATTGTAATCCTCTTTTTCTTCCCAAGGCCTATAAATAAGCCTAAAATTTTTATGAACTATGGCTTATCTTGGATTAAGAAAATTAATTATTCCTAAGATCGTGCCCTGGGGGATCTATGTGACCGCTGCTGCCGGTAGCCACCACCGTCGCACAGGTCCCACCCTACTCCATGGTCAACCCACATCTCTCTCTTGGTCGCCAGACGATCCCTTTGGCAGCCTTCACACACCCATCGTTGTGCTGACGGTCTCTCGTTAGATCATTGGTCGCACATGGTGAACTCTCCTACGTAGACATCTGCACGATCCATTCTTCTCATCGTGACCTGGAACGTCCCACAGTAGTGGACATGTTTGGGTACCCTCCCTCCATGTCAGCATCAAGCATCTAGCATCGTGTTGACAGTCTCCCATCAGGTCGCTGTTCACACACTACGAACTCCCCTCCATGGGATTTCACATGATTCCTCCCATCTTGTCACGATGGGAGCGCCCACACATAGCGAATGTGCCTGGGCTGTCTACCTTCCCCAACTACCCCAGCCTTCGATGACTACAGCACAGACATTGTGCACCCTCCACCAATCATCCACCAGATTTGGTTTTGGGGTGCTGCCCCAAACCCCGCAAGGGGGCGGCTTCCCCCTTGACACCCCCCCCAAACTAACCGTGTAGTTGGATCCGTGTCGAGCTCACTTTTCTCCAATCATCCTCAACATCAACTTCTTGGCATACAAATGCCCAAGGTCCCCTTTCAACCCTCTCTAATGAATGTGTGTATTGATTTCATCTTATTTTTCCTTGTTTGTGTTTCTATTGCTATTGGACTTAGTCGTGTGGGCTCATGGTCAGCCGTGTGGGCTGTGATTTCCTTGTTTGGAGGCCAACTGAGATTTTGAAATCTAAAGCTTTGTTTTATCACAATGACTTGAGACGATCCTCTTGCCCTTGACTAAAGAAGGGAACGGTCTTCTTGCAGTCACATAGCTGGCGTTAAAGGTTTGAATTTGATTGTGTGTGAATTATCATAGCTTACTATTTATCCTTCATATTCCCAACATATTTCATTAGTGTCAATTATTTTTGTCTTACATCACAAAAATTATTTAATATTATACATTGAAGTAAAGGCATCCGGAAACGTAAAAAGTATCGAACTGACTAATTGATTCTAAACACATATCTTAGGTTATGGACACATTATTTCACAGACATATTTGAAGGATTTTGGGTGACAAATTGCCCCAGAATTTCTCCCTAATAAAATCACCATCTCAAAAAAATATGTTTACATCTAGATAAACATCAACTTAGGTTTCACAATTGATAGAGATATCACAGAATATGAATTGTCATGTCTGGTGATGTACAAGAAGATGGTTAAAATAGTCCTAACTAAAGGTCATACGTTTTTGGTAAAAATTTGATGAAGATGGCTAAAAATGACAAAATGGAATGCATTGAAAGTATAGATGGCAGTTGGTCTTTTGGATAGATTACATATGAAGAAAAGCTTCATCATGGAAATCATATTCTAGGAAGCCTAATTGAGAAACTATCATATTCAAAGAGGACAATGATGACATAACTTTGTTGTTAGTTTTAAACATTTAGCTATTGATAAGTCTTCATTATCATGAGTTAATAATTAAATGATATCATAATTTTTGGCTTAGCTCATGATATATAGATTTATATTTGTGTCAAATTGTGAAAAGTAGTTTTAGTTAGTTAATGTGGACATTTTATTAATTACATGATATTATGTGAATTTATAAAATTTTATAAATATATTTTTTGAGATAAATAAATAAAATTAAAATAGAAAATAGAAAAGAAAGAAAATGTCAGCCAACTAAGCCCACAAGTAAGCTAGTGGCATAGTTGGGCAGATCTGCAAGCTAAGGCTTGAGTGGCTGAGGGTTGTGAGTAGAGGCTCAAGTGATTGAGGGCCATGAGTAAAGGCTCAAGTGGTTGAGGTTGGAACCGTGAGCAAAGGCTCAAGTAGTTGAGGATGTGTGTCTCACTCTGCTTCCACATCACCAGTGGCTAGTTGGGGGTGGGGCAAGGAGTGGTCGTACACACACGAGAAAGGTACCTATTTAATATAGGGCCTCACAATATATTTTATTCATTTTAAAATTTAGCAGGAAATAAATATGGGACTAAATTGGCACTCACAACCTCCCCCAAAAGATTTTGAATGTCCAAAATATCCCTTGATTATTAGAAGAAAATATCTGTATGACGTCACCTTATAAGGAAATTATCTTACTTATCCTATTTTTCTCTCTCGTAGGTAGGCAACCCCTAATGAAATCATGATTTTCAACAAGTGATTAAGCTACTAGAATCCCTAAAATTTTAGGGAAAATATAGTCAATGCAAATCATAGAACATTGTTGCTAAAGTTGGTGAACGATTCTAGACAAAAGATTACAAATTCTTTGAGGAAATCATCTTCGATTGATCAATGAACAAGCCATCATTGGGAAGAGGATGATCCATCAGGAGAAGAGTTACCACCTCCTAAGAGTGTACTAAATGTGATAAAGGCCTCCTTTTGCTACACTGACTTGAGGATAAGACATGCTCCACCCCTATTCAGCTTATCTCTGTCAAGTGATAGTCGCTGGAGGGCCACAAGTCGATGTTTTTCAGCTCTGTAGAGTGGCAGCTGCCAGAGATAATTTGGTGACGTATTTCATTTATTTTCAGACTTCGTAAGAAGATCTAGACATTGCCCACATCGTCTATGTCCAAGGAGAGCCTTCGAGGCCATGGACATTGGATGAAATTCCTCCCAAACATATAGAATTTTGACGATTATTGTCGCGAAGTTGAAACTCTATTTTTCATACTTTTATATTTTATTTTGATTTAAATTCATGATATTGTACTATTTTAAATTTTTATACCCTTCATCATTGAGTTACAACTCTTCTAGCTTTTATAGAACTTTAATTTGAGTTATTAAATCGACAATAATTGCTTATGTAAGAATTCTCAAGTATAACTCTATTTTTGCCTGATTCATGTTGGTCAGGTGTTGACATCATCTTGACATCATCACCTTATTTCTTTTTTCATAAATTCTTAAATATATTATATTCATCATTCAGTTCAAAAATTATAAAAAAATTTATTCTTTTAAGAAAATTTTAAAATATTACCCAATATTATATTACATCTCTATGACTGACTTGAAAATTTCTCACTATTTTTGGAATCTCTTATCAACTTATAATTGATTTATTTACTCTAACATAATTCTAAAAATCCAAAAATTAGTATTTTCTAGTTTTATAAATTTTAAATTTATGAAATTTGTTATACAATGATTAAGTCACATCAGCCATATAGTAAGCTGGTTTTTCTAAAATAACTATAGATTATATGATGTTACACATTTGAAGACAATAGAAAGTAGTACTTTTTTATCATACATGTTAATACATCTTACAAGTGGAGATCTCTAACTAGTTAGATTGTGTGCCAGCTATCTTAGTGGATAAAATGTGCCTTGCATTTGTTTTATAGAAAATCTCTCCAGCTATATCTCTCATCTCATGATCCACAAAAGTGCTTAACTGAAGCCTAACAAAGAAAGGTCAACAAGGAGCATTATAAATTTAGCACTTAAAGAGATGTTTTCCGGATAACAAAATTCACTAAAAGTAAAACCAGCACCAGACTGCACTTAACCTCAAGTGCATCATGGGTAGAACATGTTGACCCAGTTCCAAGAGAGTTAGCATAGCCAGCTCCATGATTCAAACCATTGAATCATGCTTTGGGGGAATCAAAAGATGAATTCAATATGGCAAGCTGTGGGAGGTGTGGCATGCAATTAAATCATCTTGCAGACTAAACAAGGATGAATTTGTAACTTTTTGTCAAGGTTGCTTCCAAAATGGGTTCATGATTCCATAATTAATAAAATAAACTACTTAAACATAGCATGATCTGGAATGATACACATGACTGGTGTTGTCCTTTTCGTGAACCAAACTTTAAGACTTGACATAGTCAACTGTCAGATCATCTTAGCGTGAGGAAGAAAAACCCCAATTTAGCCAAGGAAGTTGGGGGAGGCTTAGTCTATTTGATGGGTATGGAGGCGAGGATTGATGGTCCTTTCAGTGAGCAGTTACATGTCTCCACTTTATTTTTAGTATAGACTGATTCACACATTCAAAACTTCATTATTGAATTATCCAGTCTTAATGAGCCTTCTTCTTTTCTACACATCGAAAATAGGCATTCAGCTTAAATTACAAGATCAGTTTCGAGTCACTGAATGTAATTAATGGATTTTCCATGGAAAGCATATAAATACAGAACTATTTAGTAATTCAATAATAAGGAGAAATTCTTCAAAAAACGAAGTGCCTCAAACTTCTTATGTTGAATGAGATATTATCTGATTTGAAGTTGTTGAGTTTATAAAGTTCAAAATATTTGTGATTGTCTCTATGTGGTTCGATGAATAAGTGTGAGTGGAAAATGCACAAAATGGAGAAGACATTTAACCGCTGACACAGTAGGGAACTAAAGGCCACAAAATTAGACTTTTCATTGGAAGAATAACTACCATGAGCATATAAAAGTAAGCTACGCACATACCTCTCTGCTTGAACCGTTTTTAATGAGTGACTTACACAATGGGGTATTTATAACATAGCTTTCTAAGTTTGCTTGACACTACAAATGATACCAACTGTAAATTTCATTTGTGATGTGATATTTATGCAACTGACAGTGCTAACATAAGTTCCTTAGATATTGGTGGACCAGGTTATTGTAACCTATTCTATTTTTCATTTCGTGCATACTCTTCTCTGCTTGCATAGATTCTCCGGATTGTAACCTGTTTCTATGCAGTTTGATGAATAAGTGAGACCGGAAAGTGCCCAAAATGGAGAAGACATTTAATTGCTTATACGACAGGGAACTGAAGGCCACAAAATTAGACTTTTCGTTGAAGGAAAAACTGCCATTAGCTTATACAAGTGAGCTATGCATACACCTCTCAGCTTGCACAGTTTTTAATACATGACTTACACAATGGGGTGTTCATGACATAACTTTTTAAGTTTCCTTGACACTAATAAAATGCTACCGACTGTAAAATTCATTTGTGATGTGATATATATACAACTATAGTGCCAACATAAGTTCCTTAGATCTTGACCAGGTTCTCGTAACTTGTTTTCTAATTCAGCAAAAACCTACATGAAATTCATGCAAACTATATATATTATTTAATATCATTTAAAATTAGAATATAGTACTGGATTTTAAACTTAACCACTTTTATTCTTGTGAATTTTATTCATCTTTGTAAATGAGATTTTAAAAATAAAAATTTCATAGTTTGTGAGAGGAAAACAAAATTTAACTATACAATTTTATTAAAGTTTGTACTCAAGATGAAATATAACCAGTATGTAAAGTTTATTTATCCAAAAACACAATCATTTCATGTAAACACTAGCTTGCCAAGCCACAAATTATTCAGTAAAGTTGCTATGAGTTAGCCGAGCATGAAACCTTTTTACTTGTTGAGTGGAGAACATGAAAGACATTTTAACAAGTTAGAACATACAACTCATACATCTAAGATAAATGGTCCACAAAGCTCCTCTCAATCCCATTCTAAGTATTTGTGAGCTTACATTGTCTCAAAATTACAATCAATTCTTCTACAAATGCAGCCTTTAACTAACCCACTTGGAAAGGTAGATGGAAGGCAAAATTTTCACTAGTCATTGACCCACTTTGACAATAGAGGAGAGTCCTTCCTGGAGTCCCATGTGGGCCCATTATTCTCAAAACAACTCATGCAAAGCATTCCATCTCTTTTGACACTTGTGCATCTTTAGCCCCCATAGAATGGAATCTTCTATATTCTCTTCATACATGCAGATCATCACAAAGCACACATCTTCGGGAGATGGGACTGCGCAACTGGACTCTCCCACTGCCAAGGGAAAGAGGATTGATGAAGACCAATGCTGGATCACTAGAAACTTCTAGCCTCTCAGACAAGCAAATGCACAACTCAACAAGGTGGCCTCTTCTCATTCACTAAAACTTGATGCTCATCCTCACAGCCTATAGAGGATTGGGTCACTCAACTCCTTCCCTTTCCTCTCTCTCTCTCTCCCCACCACTCCATTGAACTTTATTCCTTCTTTTCTAGTAATCTAGGCATGGTTAAAATTAAAAAAATGAAGCTTTTATTGCAAATTATTTTGTTGAGAGTGAAAGATCTAGAGGCTAGACAAAATATCAAGAGGGGGGTGAATTAATATTTTTAAAATCTCAAATTTTCTTCTTGGATGCTAGATGTGTCAACACACATGTTAACCCAACTCTACATGATTATTTATGCGCTAATGACTTTTTCTCTCTTCTGGTGGGATCTTACTATAAGACAAAAACTTTTCATACTAGTTTGTCTCTCACTTAGCTACTTCTAGTCCTAGAGGATATTTCTTATCAATATTCCACTATTTCTCTAAGAAATACATATTGATTTTAATGGGATCAGCAGCCCCAATACCTCAAGTTCAACCTCTGTAGAGATCCAACCCCTTCCGGGCCAAATAAGGCTTAGAGCACCTCATGCCTTTGCTCAAACTCACTCTCCACTCACTACTCAAATACCTTAGGGCCTGATGGAGAGCCTCCTTGAATGATTCAAGCTTTATTTTGATCACCAATCATTGATGAAGTTAGATGATGTAGTCTACTTGTGGTTGAAGCTCGATAGTGATGAATCTTGATCGTAAGAGAGATTTTTTATTGTTGATCAAAGTGAAATCATTATTGTTGATCTCCTTTATTTCCTTTACTTGTAGGGCATCGTCTTCTAATAGATTTCTGTGATTTGCTTGAGAGACAAAGTTGAAAGGCCAATTTGAATGCTTATCATTTCTCGGAATGCACGGCAGTGACCTCTAACCATTGCGAATTCAATATCTTTCTATTCTCTGGTCTGTTCGATTTGAAATTTGAACTAAAAATTCATTTTTAATAGTGAAAAACTTTCTTTGTTGACTTCATCTTCAAATTCGAATGTTAAGCCAATCATTTTCTCCACTTAAGCAGATGACATGTCCTTGTTCAGATTTATGGTTCGAGACTCATAAGAGCTCATTTGATATTTCGAACCTTTTTCTTTGTCTTTTAATGATGCATGTGACTAATAAATAATAGCTACACTTAAATGATTAAATAATTATGGATAAATGAATTAAAAACATAATCATCATTTACCTATTAAATATTTGTTTTTTAACAAATATTTATCCATTTGTGATGCTTCACCTATTCATGATTTCACTCAACCTCAAGGTTAGTCGTAATGTCACAAGATTAACAATATATTAATTTTCATGAAACCTTTGAGTCATTAATTATAATCTTGTGAATAATGTCATTCATGAATTATATATTTTCTCATATATTCATAATATCAAAACCTATGCCTAAGGGTATCAATAGAGAGGTTATTTCCTAATGTATGGATATTTTTTGTGAGAATACTAGTACATCTAATGGCAATAAGTTCTTTCATAGCATGATCCATTGAGATAATCATTAACTTATGATGATTTTGATGTTTTTTAGATATTAATATAAAATCATGAAATTGATATATCTGTTGTAAATATAGTATAATGTTGGTGAATTATATGCTATTGAAGAGGGAATATTACTTCAATAATGATCTAGGGTCTAAAGCATAAAAAATATTCTACTCTATCTCAAATACTTGTTATGGGTATGACTACTAGAGAGTGTGGACATGAGGGTGATAACATATATATATATGAGAAGCATATTATTCTCTTTCTTGTTGTTCTTAATATTTGAATTTTATCTATCAAATGAATTAAATAATATAGGTATATAATTAATTAGCACGAAGAGATTGAATGAGTAATTGAGTAGAAATGTTTCAGAGAAAAAAGTAGATATTCATTCTGTAAGATTAATGGTCTAGTATATTCACACAATGGCAAAATACACTATAAGAATGAACTTTGCTACTAAATAAATTTTGATCTTAGAAAATATGTGCCAAAAATAAGTGTGGGTTAAAGTATTAAGAGAGGACATAAAGAGGAATCTAGAACCAAAAACCATTCCTTAAACTTCAAAGTATCTTGAGAGTTAAGTACTTTTCCTTCTTTATAGTCTATTTTTCTTCTTTTAGGATTCACGGATAGTCCATGAGTTCCTAGTTTAGGTTGACCATTTGACCTGATAAGTGAAAAAGGAGGCAGCCAATTGATAACTTGTGAAAGTTACATGTTAATATGTTATTAAATTAGAGAGAATAATGCATATTTGAGAATTATTTCAAAATTTGTCATATTAATTATTTTATTTGTCATTTAAATGAACTTCCTTAAATCTTGATTTAAATTGATATTTAATGAATAAATAAAATTGATGAGAATTTACTTCATATGCTGAAGCTTAATTTTGATTTAGTCTATTTTTAAATAAAATTATATTGCGCTAAATTTTTATATTTAACTGAAATATATTTTCTAGAATTTTTCAAAAAAATTTAGGCATTAAAATAAATATATAAAATAAAAAAATGAAAAATGGGGTAGACAACTTAATAGGCCTGATGTGGGCTGGGGCCCACACTATGTCTAGGAGTGGGCCCAAAGGGTGGACGACCTTGCGACTTGTGTAAATTGGGTTGGGAATTTTGATCATAGGTTTGGGCCAAATAGATCAGCTTGGTGGCCTACTAGGAACCAGGTGTCAATTTAGATCATCCTTGGGAGTTGATAGTCAAGTCTAAATCATCCATTTCGGAGGTGCCTATGTGTGTAAAACTTCTATTATGGGACTAAAATCATATCTTTTCATCTTTTTCAAATTCGACGGTAGAGCTGTAGCAATAGTTAGATTTGACAATCCAAAAGATGCCATGTCACTACCCACCATCATACAAAAAGTAATTGTCGATTTGATAGTGGTGACAGTTGCATATAATGCATAAGAACGTGCCATGTCACCACCTACCATCACACAAAAGTAGTGCTAGATCTAATGGCAACCACTATTAGATCCAATGCACTAGAAGCAGCCACATTGTTAGTCACCAACACATGATGTGGCATGCACATGGATCCCGATGAAGCACACAAAAAAAGAGTGAGAGGTGAAATAGATATGATGGCAATTAAGAGGCCATGTCATCCTCTTCAAAGCAAAATGATAGTGTAAGGATCCAACAATCTTAATTAACCCACACATCTAAGGACATATTTACAAATATCAATTATTATTTAGTAAAATAGATGATATTGATTATTCCCTAATAGGGCATAAAAGTATATTTTCAAATATTGATTATCATATGGTAAAATAAATAATATTGATTATTGCCATGAGAGAAAAAGGGAAAATACTAGAAAAATCTGAGAAAAAATAGAAAAATATAACATAAAATAGGAAATTAAATTAGGAAATATGATTTGTAGATCTAGGGAACAAAAAGGAGGAAGAGGAGAGAGAAATGGAGCCTTTTTATCGAGTTATCTTTAAGATGTTCTTAAAAAAATATATTTTTCTTCTTTTTCATGAGAAAATAGAAATCCAAGGAATGCACCATTGATTTTGATTGTTCTCCTCTACCCTTATCACCTCAAATTCATTATGTTGAACTAGATACAAGATTGAGAAGCACTATCTAGAGGTCGACATCAAGCCATACATTATAAGGGTTGTAAGTTTGATTTTTAATAGATTTTTAATTTTTTTTTATTTGGCATGTGAAATAAATTTATTTTCTTAGCTTTAATCCTTTATTTACTTATTTTTCTTTTATTTTAATCATTCCAAAGCATATTTTATTTACTTTTTTTAATTTTTTTGAGTTTTAAAATTATATTTATATTTATTTCTCATTTTATTTCCTTTATTACTCTAAAAATTGATTTAAATCTTTAAATCAATTGTATAATCCTTTAAATTAAAGAATAAAAAGATTTTTAAAAAGCCTTGCTTGAGGAGACAACCTAGCTCACCACTATATCTATTTAATATTATTTTTGGTGAATCTAGTTCCATAAATTATTAAAATTGATCAAAATTTTATTTTTAATATTATCAAAATTTTAAACATTAGTTCACCCCCCTCTTGATAGCATCTAAGCCAATTAGAGATTTGATGTAGGACAGGTAGTTAACCCCACCTTGATGGTGCAATGTGGGGTGAGATAACAAGGGAAGTGACCCTATACACTACGAGTAATGTTGACCAGGGGATCTAGATGATGTATGCTGACTCAACTAAAGTGCAAGTGATGCAACCCTAAGTCGTTTTTAGGATCATCATTCAATTTTAATAATTTATAAAACTAAGTTCACCAAAAATAATATCAAATGAATATAATGGTGAGTTAGGTCATCTCCTCAGGGAAAGTTTTTAAAAATCTTTTATTCTCTTGTTTAATGGATTATAGATTTGATATTCAAAGTAATGAAGGAAATAAAATGGTAAATAAATGTAAAAGTGAATTTAAAACTTCTAATAAAATGAAATGTGCTTTAGAATGATGGAAATGGAAAAGAAAGAGGTAGAGAAATGATTAAAGCTAGGAAAATAAATTTATTTCGCAAATCAAGCAAGAAAATAATAAAAACTTTATTAAAAATCAAACTTACAACCCTTGGAATGTATGGCTTGATGTCGACCTCTAGGTAGCGCTTCTCAATCTTACATCCAGTTCAATGGAATGGATTTAAGGTGGGAAGGGTAGAGGAGAACGATAAAAAATTAACGATACACTCCTTGGAAATCTATTTTTGCATGAAAATGGAAAAAAAACTTCTTCTCCCAAGAACAACTCAAAAATAACTCCAGAATAGCTCGAAAAAGATGTCTTTCTCTCTCCTCTTCCCCCTTATATTCTCCCAGATCCGCAAATCACGTTTTCCATTTCAACTACCTATTTTCTACCATATTTTTCTGATTTTTCTCCAATTTTTCTGGCATTTTTCCCTTTTCTCGCATGGCAATACTCGAAATTGTCTATTTACCAGACAATAATCAATATTTTCAAATGTACCCTTATGCTTTTACCAGACAATAATCAATATTTGCAAATGTACCCTTATGTTGTGTGAGAGAAAATAATTGATATTATTTGTTTTACCAGACAATAATTGATATTTGTCAACATGTCTTTTGCCACGTGGTTCAATGAAGACTATTAGATTCTCATGCCGTCATTTTGCTTAGGAAGGGGATGACATGGCCTTTCCATCACTGTTAGATCTATTTGAGCTCTCACTGCCTTTTCACGTGCTTTATCGAGATCCGTGTGGCTGCCAAAGCACATGCTGGTGGATGGGGACGTGGGTGCTTCTAGTGCGTTGGATCTGATGGCGGCTGCCATTAGATCTGGCGTTACTTTTTTTTTGTGAGATGGTGGGCGGTGACGTGGTGGCTTCAGGACCATTAGATCTTTGCCACAGCCACTGCTCTACCGTCAAATCTGAAAAGGGTAAGAAGCACCCGTTTAGTCCCATATCGGAAGTGATGTAGATCTAAAGTTCTATATAATTATTAGTGTCCCTAATTTGTTGAATGTGCTTCCTAAAGGGTTGACCAAACTTGACTACCAACGCCCAGGGTTGACCGGACCTGACTACCGGCTCCTAGTAGGCCTTGGAAGTGATCTATCTAGCCCGAAACCACGATTCAGATCTGCAACCTAGTTGACATGGTTCGCGAGGCAGTGTGCCCCTTGGGCCTGCTTCTAGACACAGTGTGGCCTTTGGCCCACATCGGGCCTATTAAGTGGTGTGCCTCTAGCCCGCTAACAGTGTGCCCATTTTATCTTTTTATTATTTTATTTATTTTAATGCCTAAAATTTTTGAAAAAATTGTAGAAAATATATTTCAATTAATCATAAAAATTTAACACAACAGGATTTTATTTCGAAATAAATTAAATGAGAATTAAGCTTCAGCATATGAAATAAATTTTTAGTAATTTTCTTTTTATTCGTAAAATATCAATTTAAATCAAGATTTAAGGAGGTTTATCAAAATGACAAGTAAAATAATTAACATGATAACTTATGAAATAATTCTCAAATATGCATTATTCTCCCTAATTTAGTAACACATTAATATGTAAATTTCACAAGTTATCATCAAGTAGGTGCCCAAGAACAGTGATGTTGATGATAGGTCACGTCAAGGCGATGCCAAATGGTGCTAGTACAGGATGATCCTCCATGTCTTCGTCCGGGTGGCGAGGGCTCAACGTCTTTGACACGACTTCACTGCAAGTGCTTGATGACCAATGTGAAAATTCTGATGAACACATCAAAATTGTATGATGGAGAGTCCTAACCCATCCTAACCTAGCTAGGTTTGATCCCGGTGGAGCAAGTGCAAAATGATACTTAGCATAGTAAATGACTCAGTAGAGAGGGGATAAGGGCTAATCTGTGGGCTGAGGCCCAGTCAGTCGTGACAGAGTGGGGGTTCACATACAAGAATAGGGCTGACAAAAGCACAATGATGTGAGCTCTTAGAGGTGCTAGCAATGTTGTATCTTGGCAGCAGGTTCCCTGCTAGCATGCAACAGTGCACTGGTGGTGACACAAGCCGGCGCACGATTGGCACGTGGACTTGCATGTAAGTGGTGGCACCACGTGGGCACCAGGCATGCATGCGGGGAGCATTGTTGGCATTCGGTGGGTGTACAGCGGCAGCGCCAGGTGAATGCCTAGCGGGTCTGGAGGAAAGGGCATGGCTGGGTGACTAGAGGTGCACAGGTGGGCATTCCTAGTCAAGCGTAGTGGCAGTCCCCATGGGGCAGGCGTGGTGGTGCATGAGCAGGCACGTGGCACACATGTGGAGGCATGATAACGACCATGCGATGGGCGTATGGCAGGGCATGTGGCAGGTGCATGACAGGCATGCATGGCTGGCAGGTGTGCTGAGCTGGCATACTGGCAGTGGTGTAGTGAGCAGCTGGTGGCCTAGTGGCAGTGGCAGCAGTCGGGCAGCACCCTCTTCCCATCAGACTCTCCCTCTCTCTGCGAGTAAAGTTTTCAACCAAAATATATGTTCTTACTCTAGCTGATGGTCACCTCTTGGTGGTGGCTCTCCACCATCTTATATAGGGGCCCACATGGTCCAAGGGTGGAGGGTCATGCTTGGGGTTGAAGATGTCAAACTCCAAAAGAAACACACATAGAGTCTAGGATGGGTCCTTCTCTCCAATTGGACCTAAATGAGAATGGCCCAAAAGAGAAGAGAGGTAAAGGAAAGAAGGATGCCTTCTTCTCCAATTGGGCCCAAATAAGTATGACCCAAAAGGAGAAGCAGGAAAGAAAAGAAAAGAAACAAAAGGGGAATGGGCATTCCCATCCTTACCCTGGGCCCAACATGGACCCTGGGGAATGGGAGGCCCCACATGTGGCAAAACTAGAACCCACGCGGTTTGCAGACAAGGGAAATGAGCAAAGGAAAACATAAGACAAGGAAATATAAAGGCACCTTAGGCTATATAGTGGAACCCAGGGTCTGTCGTCTACACTCGTGCTTCTTGATCCAACTGAATATGTGTGGGTGGGGTCTCCTCTATTGCCTTGAGCTCGTGTAGTGGTGGAGACAAGTCCCATTCACCACCAAGACCAACATGATTTCCTTTCAAATAAACTTTTAGTTGAAATAAATAGAATACAAAGCTATTTAAGTTGTTAGAAATAGAAGCTAGTTACAAAATTTTTATATTCTAATGTATTTTTAATAGTTTTGTTCTAGCATTTTGTAAATATGATCATGCAAGAGTAAATAGCATGATGAATAAATGGAATAAAGTTAGTTGATGTAGAGATTATATCTAGGAGAATATCAACTTTATTGCATTTTTCATTGTAACATAAATATTGTTATTGTTGTAACCAGCTATGGATGGTTGATGCAACCCTAAGTTGTTATTATAATCATCAATCAATTTTAATAATTTAGAGAACTAGATTCACCAAAAATAATTTTAAAGACATATAGTGATAGGCTAAGTCATCTCCTCATGAAAGGTTTTTTAAAATCTTTTTATTTTCTAATTTAAAGGATTTTGAAATTGATTTGAAGATTTAGATTGATAGTCAAGGTAATAAAGGAAATAAAATGAAAAACAAATGTAAACACAAATTGAAAATATGAAATAATTTAAGATAGTAAATAAATTTGTTTTGAGATATTGAAATAGTGAAGAAACAAATAGAGAAAGAATTAAATCAAAGAAAATAAAATTAATTTGTAGATCAAATAAGGAAACATTAAAATCTACTAAAAATCAAACTTACAACCCTTAGAATGCATGACTTAATGTCGACCTTTGGGTAGCACTTCTTAATCATGCATCTAGTTCAATGAAAAGGATTGAAGGTGAAAAGGGTAGAGGAGAACAGTCAAACTCAACAATGTAGTCTTTAGATTTCTATTTTTGTATGAACAAAGAAGAATAAAGTTTCTCCTAGGAACAACAAAAAACTTAAAAAGAAGGTTATTTTCTCTTTCCTCTTCTTCCTTTTCGTTTTCTAGATCCACAAATCATGTTTTTTGTTTTAACTTCATTTTTTTGCCATATTTTTCTGATTTTTCTCTAATTTTTCTAATAGTTTCTCCTTCTCTTGAGTGGCAATAATTGATATTGTCTATTTTACTAGATCATTAATCAATATTTGCAAATATACTTTCTATGTGCAAGAGAATAATCAATATCATATATTTTACCAAATGATAATTGATATTTATAGATATATCCTCTGATGTGTTGCTTGATGAAGATTGTTAGATCCTTGTGATGTTGTTTTACTCTAAAGAGGGGTGATGTGGCCAAATGTTCACTATTAGATCCTTGTGACCTCTCCCTCTTTTTGAGCATACTTTATTGGGATCCATGTACCTACTAGAACATGTGTTGGTAGTTGGTGACATAACCCTTTTTGGTGCATTGGATCTGATAGTGGCCACTCTTGGACCTAGCACTACTTTTCATACATGATTGATAATATCTCGTTTTTTAGATGTAATGTGAGTTAAAATAATAAAAAATTTCATAAATTTCATGAAAATAAATTATAATTATTGAATAAAATGTTTTTAAGAATTTTATATTTTTTCTTAAATTTTAGTTAATTTTTATGATTTATTTCAAATTAAAATGAATTAATTACTATTTTTTGAAATAAATAAATAAATAAATAGAAAAATAAATAGATAATATCTATTATCAGGCATAGTTATATAATTTCCACTTGATCCAATGCCCCTGAATGTGCCACGTCACCTTTTTTTCATGGCGAATTGGTGGCTGATCGATAATTATATCACGTTAATGTTTTGTGCTTTTCAAGATGTGGCACGTACCCCTAAGAGTAAACTCATCAGAAGGTAGAGAGCATGTGCATAACCAGCGTAATGAAGCCACAGAGGGACATATCAACAATTATCTATTATTTTCAGATAAAAATGATATTATCGATTATAACTGATGAAATAAAAAGGGCGGAGGTTTGCTGGTGACAATCATTTTGTCTTCTCCCTCCTTTGCATGGTCAGAGCCTCTAGTGACCAATGAACCCTCCTCCTTACTCTCTCCGCTGCACCTAGAGCCTCTGATGGGTGGCCACAAGTCTTCTCCTTTACCCCAGATGGCGGTGATAGTGGCATCGAACCCTACTCTTCACGGAATCCTTCTAGCAAGTAGCATAGAGCTGCCGGATGATATTCATGTGCCTTCCGGCATGGTGCAATATGACTAGATAATACAAAGATATTGCATTGACATCTCTTGTGGTTCTAGAGGTGGACCCATTGAAGGACAACATTAGTTTTAAATTTATTTCCTATTTTATTTAGTTTTTATCCCGAACGATAATTTCCAGATATTCGTCAAAAATAATTGGAAGAACATGATTCATTTGATCAAAAGGGTTTCTTTCTATCTCAAACCTTTTGTAAATTGTCTTAAATCATCAAGGAAGTGATTTCGAATCATTTTCCATTGATTTCAATTAAGAAACCTGGCTGAAATTCCTTGCCATTTTTCCACTGGGTGGAATGATTTTTCGATGATTTTTTGGTATTTTTTTTATTAATTAGTGGTTTGTTGCTTTGATGGTTACATTTTAACCGTTTACTCCTTACTAATCGGTGCAAAACTGATTTGGGCATTTTCTGGTGTGATTTCATATCTTTTTCATGAATTATCTCTTACGTATTTGTCTGAAAATCATGGTCAACACAAGTGCAAGACGTGTTGACCATAATTTTCTCTCTCCTAATTTTTGTCTATTTTTGTCTCTCTCCTTCCCTCCACCTAAAAATTTGTCTAAAATCCTTTCCTAACCCTATTTCTATCTCCCAAAAATTCATCCAAAAGTCCATTTGAAATCCCATGTCTATCCCCCAAAATTTCTTCCTCTAATCCCTTCTAAATCTCATATATATCTCCCTTTTCCTCTTCACTATTTATTAAACATTAGTTTCTATTATTTAATTTATAAAAGTTTTAAAAATTATATAATTAATAAAATAATAAAATCAAAATTAATATCCATGACAGGTTATTCCTACTCCTTATGTTCGACGTGAGACTCATTGCTTTACGATAAATGCTTATCAATGATGGTTGTGATGTGGTGCATTCTTATGCATCAGATGCAACTATAGCAACTGTTGGATTGGTGGGTTTTTTTATGCAATGGTGAGCTGCGACGTGGTGTCTCCTAGATCGTCAAATCTAGTAGTGACCACCATTAGATCTAGAGCTACTTTTTCATATGACAGCACTTGTGATGCAGCACCTCCTAGATTATTGGATCTAACTACCATGGCCGCTATGCTGCTAGATCTAAAAAAGAGAGGAGAGCTTTTTAGTGCTACATTGGAAGTTTTAGGCATCACAACTTTTATATATTATACAATATTTCTTATGGTTAGATAACATTGCTAGAAAGGATTGATCTAAGTCCCAACCGTAGTGCCTAAGGTTGATCTAGGTCCCATCCCCTGCTCCTAGTAGGGCATAGAGATGTATAGTGGCCCAAACCCACTTCTCGTGACCTAGTGTCCTCTAGGCTTGCTTCCAAGCATTGTGTGACCTCTAGCCTACATCAGGCCTGTCAAATCGTCTACCTCTAGCCCATTAGTGGTGTGCCCAATAATCCATTTATCTCTCTTTTCATATTTATTTTAATACCTATAAAATTTGAAAAAAATTCAGTAAAATATATTTCAATTAATCATAAAAATTTAGCACAATAAGATTTTATTTAAGAACATAATAAATAAAAATTGAGACTCAAGCCAATTAAATGAGTTCTCATCAAGCTCTCTTTTTAGTTATTAAATATCAATTTAAATCAAGATTTAGAGAAGTTAAGTTAAATGAAAAATAAAATAACTAACATGATAATTTGTGATATTCTTCCTAAATATGCTTTATTCTCCCAAATTTGATGGTTAATTATTGTGTAATTTTCATAAGTTATCAATGGCGATCATCACTACTAGTTTTCCAGCCAATATAAAATGTGGGATCATTGTTATGTTAAGCCATGGTCTTAAATGCTCATTTTAGTTGGCAATATAGAAACCCATGAAAACATGATTTTGGGCCATTGAGTTACTATGGATATAAATTTTTAAAACTCAGCTTGTCCCAATAGGTAGAAGAAGTGAAGTCTAGATTATTATCCCAAGGAGTGTTTAAACATTAATATTACTTAGGATTATTTTCTCTAATTTAATATAAAAATCTGATGTGTCCAAAGATTTACTGTCAGGAAAATTTGATCTCTTAGCATGAAATTATAATATTTAGAAATCTATTCATATTTAATTAATTTATCTACTATGTTGCTAGGGACTAAGAATGTTCAACTTGGGGGATGTGATAATATCTCCTTTTTTAGATGTAATGTGAGTTAAAATATTAAAATATTACATTAATTTCATGAAAATAAATTATAATTTTTGAAGAAAAATTTTTAAGCATTTTCATACTTTTTCATGAATTTTAGTTAATTTTTTGATTTATTTTTATTAAAATGAATTACATATTATTTTATGAAATAAAATAAAATAATATATATCTATTATCAGGCATAGCCATCTGATTTTTGCTTGATCTGATGCCTCTTAATGTACAAATCGACCCATTTTCGGTGGTGAATCAGCGGTAGTTTGATATTTATATCATGTTGACATTTTCTAATTTTTCAAAATACCTCATTGATAACTTGTGAAAATTACATGTTAATCTGTAATGAAATTTTGGAGAATAATACATATATCATTATGTTAGAGGTTATCATATTAATATAATTTATGTTTCATTTAAATGAATTTATTTATAATTTTTAAAATAATATTTTATAATTAAAAAGAAAACTTGATGAGAGTCATTCTATTAAGAAATAATATGGTTGATGCATAAATCTTATTTTTTTCATGTTGATTCAAATTTTACTATGTTGTGCTTAATTTTTATAATTTTTTATTAAATTATTTATATTTTAAAATTTTTTTCTACACTTTTTATGAAAATTTTTTGAATTAAATAAGAATAAAAACATAGTTTAATAGACTTCTTGACATCACTCAAATCTCAAGCTTGTAAAAACAAAGCGATGTGATGCACCAGTGGATGCACATATCTCGATAAAGGCCGGAGAAAGGTCATGACTATCTTACAACAACTATGCAACCATGTCACTCTTCTTGGTGGACCTACAGAACATGGATCTGACACTCAATGATGAGTCACGTTACTAGATGTCATTTCATATGCTTCGATAAAGCATACATGAGCAAAATGATTGCGGCAGCCTCATTTGATGACATATAAGCAGTCACATCACCTATTGATCATTGTGCATTGACGGCATGAGAATCACATGGTTCTCAGCTTGCCACATGATGAGGACAGATGTGTAAATATCAGTTATTATTTGATAAACTAGATATATCACAATACATGGTCGCTGGGCATATTTACAAATATAGATTATTATCTAGTAAAATAAACAATATCATTATTCTCATGTGCAACAGTGAGAAAATTCAAAAAATATCAAAGAAAATCTGAAAAGATCGAGAAAAATCCAAAAATAACAAAAAAAATCAGAAAATCAATATAGAATGCTTAATTTATGGATCTAAAGAATAAAAAGGATGGAAGATAGAGAGATGAAGACTTTTTTTTCAAGTTGTTCTTGAGAGAAAATATTGTTCTTCTTTTTCATGCAAAAATAGAATTTCAAGAAATGCGCCATTGATTTTTGATCGTTCTCCTCTACTATTCGCACCTTAAATCCATTTTGTTGAATTAGATGTAAAATTGAGAAGCGTTACTGTAAGGTTGACATCAAGCCATGCATTCTAGGGGTCGTAAGTTTGATTTTTAATAGAGTTTTCATTATTTTCTTGTTGGATCTAAAAAATAAATTTAGTCTTAGATTTACTTGTTTCTTTACCATTTTCATCATTCTAAAACATTTTTCCTTTAATGTTTTAACTTTTTTAAGTTTCAAATTCGTATCTACATTTATTGGCCATTTTATTTCCTTTATTTTTTTTAATATCAATTTAAATCTTCACATCAATTTCATAATCTATTAAATTAGAGAATAAAAATATTTTAAAAAGTCTTTACTGACCTAACTCACCACTATAACTATTTAATATTATTTTTGGTGAATTTAGTTCTATAAACTATTAAAATTGAATGATGATTCTAATAACAACTAAGGGTCACATCAACCATGTACCCCTTGGTGATTTAATTATATTTAATGGATTGATACATGGTAATCTAATGTCACATAGAGCATCACATACCTTGGGAGTAATTGACGAATCAGACTACGTGAAACAAATCAACTAGATGACGGAGAACATGTCATGTACCCACCATTAAGTTATGAAGGGGTGTATCAATAATTATCAATTATGATCAGGTAAAAATGAGATTATTGATTATTGCTAACAATATAAAATCAGCGAAGATTTACCATTGGCAGGTATTTTGTCTTCTCTCTCCTTCACATAGTTACAACCTCTAGCAACTAGTGAACCCTCTTAAATCCCTTGGCTGCACCAAGAGCCTTTAGTAGGTGGCTACAAGTCTTCTCTTTACCCCAAATGGTGGTGACAATGGTGTCAAGCCCTCATTTCACAAAATCCTTCAATGAGCAGCATAGAGATACTAGATGATATTCCTGCACCTTCCAATGTGGTGTGACATGACCAAATGATACAAAGCCATTAAACCAACGTCTTTTGTTCTATAGGTAGACCCACCGAGGGACAACATTACTTTTATATTAATTTCTAGTTTTATCTAGTTTTTATCATGAATAATAATATTTTCGAGTGTTTGCTGAAAATAATAAGAAGAACGATGATTTACTTGTTCAAAAAGGTTCTTTTCTATGACAAATCCTTTGTAACTCATTGTGAATCATCTAGGGAGTGATTTCAAATGGTTTTCCATCAATTTCAATTGAGAAATCTAGCTGAATTAAGTTATTTTGTCATTTCATTTTAACCATTTATATCAATTAGTGGAAAAATAATTTAAGTATTTTTTGACTTGATTTCACACCTTTCTCATGAATTCTCTATCACGTATTCATTTAGAAATCACAGTCAACATAGACTCAAGATGTGTTGACCATTATCTCTCTATTCTAATTGTGATCTATTATCTTTTCTCTCTCCTTCTTTTGACCAAAAAATTCTTCTAAAATAACTTCTAAATCCCATTTTTATCTCCCAAAAATTCATCCAAAAGTCCCTTCGAAATAAAATTTCTATCTCCCAAAAATTTGTCCAAAAGTCCCTTCAAAATCCCAAATCTATCTCCTTCTTCTTTTCACTATTTCTTATTTAAATATTAATTTCGATTATTTAATTTATTAAAAATTATTTTAAAATTTAAATAAATTAAATAATAAAATAAAAACTAATATCTATGATAGGTTATTCTTACTCATTATGTCCAACCTGAAACTCATTGCTTGACTAATTATTCTTTAAGTTTTAGTTATAAATATTATTAGATTATGGGTATCTAAATCCAAAAACAAATGGCCATCACTATCATACATAACTCTTTATTTAAATTTATCAGCTGAATAATACTGTATTTATAACTTTATGCATCTGACTACATTTCCCACCCTTTCTCTCAAATGAACATTTTGCTCTCAATATGTTAAATGTTAGTCACTCAACATTTCATTTTTGTGTATTAAGAACAAGTATTCTATAGGTAAAAATTTGCTTTATTTTCACGTACAATATTGAGTCTTTCTTATGGATAATAAATGCATAAGATATTTGTGATGTCATTTTTTTTCTTTTCCAGTTCCTTGGTACTCAAAATTTTCACCATTTTAAATGGTATATAATCAACCTCAGTTCCTATAGAAGTTTGAATTTTGTGATATGTTTTTTTCAACATTTTAAATATAATTAAGAAACGCATTCAAAACAAGCTCAAAATGACTAAGCTTTCACATTCACTATGTTAGAAAATACTAAAAATAAACACAATTATTTATCCTTATATAGCTCATGCATCACACTTTCATAGGCATTCTTTTTAAAGACATGAATTTTTATGGTTTACGATTTTTTTATAATAAATATTTTTAAAATGGAAACATAATATAAAATCTAGATGTGTGCATAAACTGTCTTTTTGGGGAAGAACACATTGTGGCAAGTAAATTTTGAATGGAAGTCAAGTCAATTGTGCAAACATCAACAATGTTATGATTAGTCAACTGGAAAGAGAACATCTATTATTTATAGTGCATATGATTCAATTCAGCATGTATGATAATATCATTAACAAATATGATGTCATGAAATAATTGAAGATGTCTAATCCATCTGCCAGATTCCTTTTTTTTAAAAATACTAGTTGTCCTCAAGTTACAATATCTTGAAATACATCGTGACTGGAACTATTTTGGGATACTATCTTACTTTTGGATTCAAACCAGGATAAAAGAAAACATTACCTATATCACCTGAAATTTGCACTTGATTCTCATTATCGATGGATATGTCTCGTGAGGACATTGAGGTTTGACACTCCTTCAACCGTATCACTACATCACTCATGCTTGGTCTATGGATTGAGTAACTTGATATGCATGACATTGCAATTTTAGTACATTTCCACACAGAGCTAATATCGTATCCCCCATGCAATCGCTGATCTACAATTTGAGTTATATCACCTGCTTCAATCCTTGATTGAACCCATGAGACTATAGAGATTTTCTTCAATCCAGCAAAAATGGGAGATTTCCTAGAAATAAGTTCTAGTAGAATGACACCAAAATTGTAAACATCACTCTTCTCATTTAACTTCAATGTTTGGTAATACCTACAAAGAAATATGGCCCAAAAATAGAATAATTATGACAGAAAACTAGTGATTTATATGGATAATAAAATTAATTAGAAAAATAAAATCAATTGAATGCATACTCAGGTTCAAGATATCCTAGAGTGCTGGCAATGGCAGTCGAAACATAGGCTGAAACATCACCATGAAAAGCCTAGATAGTCCAAAGTCGGCTAATTTTGCCTCCATATTTTCATTCAGCAAAATATTTGTACTCTTCACATCCCTATGAATTATGGGTGTCTTGAGAAGCTGTGCAAATAGTTGAGTCCTAGAATTGTAGGTTCAGTTTTTTTTTTTAATATAATAAGACAATTTAAAAAATATTGGAACAAAATGCTAGTAGTTAGTTTGCAATGTACATTGTGCAACATCAATTGCTATTCCAACTTGAATCCTCCAACTTAGGCAATTGTTCATATGATCTATGTGCATGAAGGTAGAGCATATATTAGGTCAATAACTATAGGTTAGGCCATCGAGGGATCAGTAGAGTTGGCAAAACCTGATAAATTCTTTCTGAGAGTGCCATGTGCCATAAATTCATAGATTAGCATTATTCTCGTCAAGACAATATCCTAATAGAGACACCAGATTTTTGTGGTGGACCCTTGTCAATATTTGAGCTTGAATTCAAATTTAAAGTTGACTTAAGTAATATCATTCTTGAGGAATAATTGCATTAGTTAAATCATTATCAGATTAATGTAACTAGAAATCAGCGATTTAAGTATTAGGAGGTTACCTCAGTATGAAACTCTTTTAGCCCTTGGGAAGATGTTTTTGATGGCATCTTTACTGAAACTTCAACTCCATTCCTTAAGTAGCCAAGGTACACTATTCCGAACCCGCCTTTACCAATTTGATTTTGAAAGTTATTAGTAATGCTTATAATCTTTGCGAATGTGAACTGGTTACTCTTTGAATGTAAATTTTGTTGAGGTATTCATGACTGAAGGTCTGGAATGTTACTCGAGAATGCTACTGTCCAAAAAGAAACTTGTGTCAAATTGCACCTAAAACATGTAAGAAGAGGGTCACTTGTTATGGATTCTAAAAAGGGGGTAAGGAAAATAATTATATACCTTGTGGTGTAGTGTCACGGTTATTTTCTTTTCTCCTTTTAATTCTCCATATTAATATAACAAGCAAAACTATGATTACAACCAATGCTCCGATACTGATTATAATTGGAAGAAGAATCTTCTTTCCTTCCTTTCCTTTCTTTACATTATTTCCATGACATGAATCCTGACCACATAGATTTTTAGTAATTTCAGGAACATAAAGGATATTGCTTAATTTAACAAGATGATTCATAGAAGGTATTAATGATGAGCCATGAGAATTAATGATCAAACCTTTACCATTACCTATGTGTAATTGTTCATTGCCTTGAAATTGTGAGATCTGTTGAATTTGATTTGGATCTGGTGTAACATGATGAGTGGCACCACTATTTGGATACAAAGTGGTGCTTGATCCAACTTTAAAAGAGGCAAATGTGTTGGCTAAATAAACTTGAGGTGATCCTTGTCCCTAGATTGTTGATTCTGGTTCTGATTCTACCAACGTTGATCTCTATATTGGAATCCCTGGCCTTGATTCTGGTGTCCATGATAATTGTGATTGAACCTTTCACGACAGTCATGAACTCATTTCCAATTTGCCCACACAATTGACATCTTGGGGTGGACCTATGATTTCGTCCTCGTCCTCGACCATGTCTGTCCTTATTTCTGCTTGTCTCCTTGAAAATTTGAATAGAGTTGATTAACAATAGGAGGAAATTCTGGTTGAAACCTTTTGTTGCATTGTTGAATCATTTCATCATGAAATCTGATTTTTTCAATCACGTCTTCTAGGCTCATGTTCTCTATATGTGCATTAAGACCAGAAATAAAAGAATCATATTCAAGCCCCTATCCTTGGAGAAGTTAAAAAATGACAACAGATTCTTCAACTGATTGTCTTGCTTCAGCAAGTTGATCACCGATGGATCTGACTTCTTGTACATAGTCATCGGTTGTCATGACTTCTTTAGTAATATTTTGAAGTTTATTGTGTAAGCTCATGACTTTTGACCTATTTCTAGTAGAGAAATTGTGAAAGATAGCATCCCAGGCTTCCTTCGCTGTCCTTTTTCCCACAACATAAGATAAGCAAGATTCAGATAAGGAAGCTGTTATTAGCATAAGTACATACTTCATTCCAAGATTCAAATTCAGGATTAGCCTTGATGTTGCCTTCTTCATCTAGTGAGGAAATCAGACGCGGATCTTGTCCTATGACCTTGGTCAACTTGTATGTGCAAACACTGGCATAAGCTGTGTTTTCCACAACAAGAAATTGTCTCTTGTCAGTTTCAAAGATATAGACATACCAGACGGTAGAAAATTTTGCAGAGTTGCTCTTGATGCTATGATTGTTTCTCTCGTATTTGAAACTACATTGCTTTGCGTAATTGGATCTGCCATCTCAATCAGATTGTTGCCGTTAGGTGTGCTGCTCTGATATCATGTGAAGAAATAAGAAATTGAGAGCAAGAAGAGAGAGGAAAGAGCGAGAAGAAGGTGAGAGTAGTTAAGACTGATCTTTATTCATCTCAAAAACAATCCTCATTACACCTTTCCAATTCTTAAAGGAATATATATATAGTGATATATCTACTGTAACAGATTTAATAAACCTATCTATATTTAATCCTATCTATATGTACCTATTCGCTATGTTTTCCTAATATCTATCTATTACATAATATTGGGTACGTGTCGTATTATTAGTAGTTAAGTGTGCAAGTGAATTATCTTGTTTATGATTGGTCGATGAGGATCTGTTGCAGACCCCCCAAGATCTTGCCACATAACCCTGTGAGTTATGCTCATTCTGATTGGTCGAAACCGATTTATCTGTGAAAGGTACCATGTCACTTTGTTGAAGGTAATCCAAGTGTTGAAATTCATCCTCAAGAATACTCAATTCTTCCTGGCGACTTTACAGAGCTCATTTGCGCCAACTATTATTATAAAGAAATGAAGGAGCTCTTATACTATGTTAGAGAGGAATGGGTGGAGCCGATGAACTTTCTTCTATCTTGGTGGATACGGGTGGGGCAGAGATATGTTAGGATGCCTAAATCATGACAGTCTAGGCAGCGCACTGCAAGGACATGGTTCAGGCATCCTAATAACAGTAAAAAGGAGATCATCACCACAGCGTGCTACAGAAGGTAGACCCATCCGTTCCTTTATTGTTCGTTACATATGTCCGAAGCAAAGGTAATTTCGTGATTTAAATTCAGCTGGTAACCTAAATAAGCATGCTGATGACATCCGAGATCGGGCATTGGGGATTCGTTGGGCAACTCCACAAGCTAATATCGGCAAATGATACCAATGACTCCACTTTCTTCGGGCATTATCAGCGAAATAAAATCCAGCAAAAATAAAAAAGTTCGACCTGGTTCCGTCTGGTCCGTTCAATCCAAAATAGGTACCCATTTATAGTTCGAAGTGCCCAGTTTCTGCCATGTGATCGCATGTTTGTCGACAGGGTAGCATAACCCCTGGCAGCCCCCCTGCCATAACGAGATGAGCCCCCTCCAAACTGCCTATCCTACTTGTCCATTCCCCTTTCTTCCGAGGCCTCCAACAGTGCGCCATTCCTGTGCAATGTGAAAAGAAACTGAAGAATATCTGCCCGGAATGTTCTTTTAAACAGGCGAGCATCACAAAAACACATTATTTCGAAGTCACCTCGGGAGAAAACATAACGAGGAGTGATGTTACAAGTACTGGTTGAAATGGATAAATAGACTCCTCATTCCTTGTATTCCCATAAAATTTTATGCCGCCTGTGGCGTTTGTAACTTAGTTTGGTACGATAAGTTTTAGGGACTGAATTATTTAATATTATACGTTGAAGCAAAGGCATCCTAAACCTTAAAAATTACGAACTGAGTAATTGATTCTGAACATGCATATCTTAGGTTATGCACACATTATTTCACGGACACATTTGAAGGATTTTGGGTGACAGATTGCCCTAGAATTTCTCCTTGATAAAATCATCATTTCAAAGAAATATGTTTACATGTGGATAAACATCAATTTAGGTTTCGCAATTGATAGAGATCTCTCAGAATATGACCTGTCACTCTGGTGATGCACAAGTAGATGGTTAAAATAGTCCTAACTGAAGATCGTACGATTCAGGTGAAAATTTGATGAAGATGGCAAAACTGACAAAAAGGAATGGCTGAAAGTATAGCTGGCAGTTGGTATTTAGGATAGATTACATATTTAGAAACTCTTTGTCATGGAAACCATATTCCCAGAACCCTGATTGGGAAACTATCATATTCTACGAGGACAATGATGGCATGGCTTTGTTGTCAGTCTTAAACATCTGGCCATATAGTACTTAGCTTGTGTTTTTAAAGGAACTATAGATTGCATGATGTTGCACATTTGCAGAAAATAGAAAGGAATAGTTTTTTATCATAAATGTTAACGCATCTTACAGGTTTTGGTCAGATCGTGTGCTAGCTATCTTAGTGGATAAAATGTACCTCACATTTGTTTTATAGGAAAACTCTTCATCCATATCTATCATCTCATGATCCACAAAAGCGCTTAACTAAAATCTAACGAAGAAAGGTCAACTAGGAGCATTATAAATTTAGCACTTATAGAGATGTTTTCCGGATAACGAATTTAACCAAAAGTAAAAGCAGCACCCGACTGCACTTTACCTCGAGTGCGTCATGGGTAGACCTCGTTGACCCTGTTCCAAGAGAGTTAATGTAGCCAGCTCCTCAGATTCAGATCGTTGAATCATGCTCCGGAGGAAGCGAAGGATGAATTCGGTACGCCAAGCTGTGGGAGGCATAGCGTGCAGTTAAATTATCTTGCCGACAGAACAAGGATGAATTTGTAACTTTTTGTTATGGTTGCTTCCAAAATGGGTTCACGGTTCCATAATTAATAAAATAAACTACTTAAACAGCATGATCTGGTCTGATGCGCATGACTGGTATTGTCTTTTTCGTAAACCAGAGTTAATAAGACTCGACGTTGTCAACTCTCAGATCATCTTAGCGAGGAAGAAAAACCCTAATTTAGCCGAGGAAATTGGGGGGGAGGCTGTCTATTTGACGGGTATGGAGGTGAAGATTGATGGTTCTTTCAGTAAGCAGTTACACGTCTGCACTTTATTTTTAGTATAGACTGATTCATACATTCAAAAATTTATTATTGAATTATCCAGCCCTCATGAACCTTCTTTTTCCACATCAAAAGTAGTCATTGGGCTTAAATTACAATATTGGTTTCGAGTCACTGAATGTAATTAATGGATTTTCCATGGAAAGCATATAAGTACAAAACTATTTAGTAATTCAATAATAAAGAGCAAGGCTTTCATAAAAGGACTGAGATATTAGCTGATTTGAATTTCTCGAGTTTACAAAATTAAAAATATTTGTGACTGTTTCTATGCGGTTTGATGAATACTTACGAGTGGAAAGTGCACAAAATGGGGAAGACATTTATCTGTTGACACAGTAGGGAACCATAGGCCACAAAATTAGACTTTTCGTTAAAAGAAAAACTGCCATGAGCATATATAAATGAGCTACGCACACACCTCTCAGCTTGAACAGTTTTTAATAAATGATTTACCTAGTGGGTGTATTTATAACATAATTTTCTAAGTCTCCTTGACACTATTAAAATGATACCGACTGTAAATTTCATTTGTGATGTGATATTTATGAAACTGTCGCGCCGACATAGGTTTCATAGACATTGGTGGACCAGGTTATTGTAACCTGTTCTCTTTTTCATTTTGTGCATACACTTCTCAGCTTGCACAGGTTCTTTGGATATTAGTTGTTTCTATGTGGTTTAATAAATAAGTGCGACTGGAAAGTGCACAAAGTGGAGAAGACATTCAACTTCTTATACGACAGGGAACTAAAAGCTGCAAAGTTAGACCTTTCGTTGAAAGAAAAACTGCAATTAGCATATACAAGTGAGCTATGCATACACCTCTCAACTAGCACAGTTTTTAATGCATGACTTACAAAATGGTGTATTTATGACATAACTTTCTAAGTTTCCTTGATACTAATAAAATGGTACTGACTGTAAAATTCATTTGTGATGCGGTATATATACAACTGTAGTGCGAACATAAGTTCCTTAGATCTTGGTGGACCAGGTTCCTGTAACCTGTTCTCTTTCAGCAAAATCGTAAATCAAATTCATGAAAACTAGATAGATTATTTAAATATCATTTAAAATTAGAAATAGTACTGGATTTTAAACTTAACCACTTTTATTACTCTGAATTTTAGTGATGTCAATATTCAGATTTGTCATTGAAACTTTAAAAATACAAATTTCATAGTTTGTCAGAGGAAAACAAAATTTAACTATGCAGCTTTATCAAAATTTTTACTGAAAATGAAATATAACCGTTACACAAAATTTATTCATCCAAAAATACAATAATTTCATGCAAAAAATAGCTTGGCAAGCCACAAATTATTCAGTAAAATTGTTATGAGTTAGCATAGCATGAAACATTTTTACTTGTTGAATGGAGAACATGAAAGACATTTTAACAAGTTGGAACATATCACTCATACATCCAAGATAAATGGTTCACAAACCTCCTCTCTATGCCATTCTAAGTATTTTATAAGTCTACATTGTCTCAAAATTAGAATCAATCCCTCTAGAAATGCAGCTTTTATCTGACCCGCTTGGAAAGGTAGAGGGAAGACAAACTTTTTACTAGTCACTGACCCAATTTGGCAACAGAGGAGTCCCCCAGTCCCATGTTGGTCCATTAGTCTCAAAACAACTCATCCAAAGCATTCATCTCTCCTGAAACTTGTGCATCTTTAGCCCCCATGGAATGGAATCTTCACTATTACCTTCTTATATGCAGATCATCACACGGTGCACATATCCTCGGAAGATGGGACTACCCAGCTAAACTCTTGTGCTGCCAAGGGAAAGAGGATTGATGGAAGAGCAATGCTGGACTACTAGAAGCTTCTAACCTCTCGGACAAGCAAATGCACAACTCAGTGAGGCAGCCACCTATTACTCACTAAAACTTGATGCTCGTCCTCACAGCCTACAGAGGATTGGGTCACTCAACCCCTTCTCCTTTCTCTCTCTCTCTCTCTCTCCCTGCCACTCCACTTAACTTTGTTCTTTCTTTTCCAGCAATCTAGCCATGGTTAAAAACAAAAAAAAATGATACTTTTATAGCAAATTTTTTTTGAGAGGTCGTCTCCTAATGCATAAATTTTTTTGTGAGAATACAACGAGTATGTCAAATGGCAATAAGGTCTCTCATAGCACGATCAGTTGAGTTAATAATTAACTTATGATGATTTTGATGATTTTTAGATATTAATATAAAATCAGGAAATTTATATATCCGTTGTACATATAATTTTAATGTTGATGAATTATATGATATTGAAGAGGGAATAGTACTTCAATAATGATCTAGGGTCTAAAGCACAGAAAATGTTTTACCCTACCTCAAATACTTGTCATGGATATGACTAGTAGAGAGTGTGACATGAGGATAATAACATATCTGTGCATGAGAAGCATATTATTCTCTTATTTTTAGTTCTTAACATTTGAATTTTATCTATCAAATGACTTAAATAATATAGGTATATAATTAATTGGCACGAAGAGATTTAAATGAGTGATTGAGTAGAAATGTTTCAGAGAAAATAGTTTACTCATTGATTTGATATGGATTCTATAAGATTAATGGTCTAGTATATTCACACAATGGCAAAATAAACTATAAGAATGAACTTTGCCACTAAATAAATTTTGTTCTTAGAAAATATATGACAAAAATAAGTGTAGGATACAATATTAGAGAGAGGACATAAAGAGGAATCTATAACCAAAAACTATTCCTTAAATATTTTCAGAGGGGGCAACTAAGTTGCTACTGTCTAATGATGTGGAAAATTGATTTCTTTAACAAAAATGGTTACTTATCAAGAGGTACAAGAATGTAATGACCTCACATTTAGGTTGTAGTGTCTCCTAATGTGATCCAAACCAGCCACCCCACACACTCTTAGGATTTTAGAACCATATTTTGGGTTTTTTTTTCAAGGAAAGGATCACTTTTAGGAATTTATTATTACACATTTTTATTTTTTGGACATTGATGGGCATTTGTCATTGGATTTAAACACTCATAATCTAATAATATTTACAACTGAAACTTAATGAATAATTAGTAAAGAAATGAGTCTCAAGTCGAGCATATGGAGTAGGAATTACCTATCATGGACATTAATTTTGATTTTATCATTTTAGTGATTCTAGAGTTTTTAATATTTTATTAATTAAATAATAGAAATAATATTTAATAAATAGTTAAGAAAAAAAGGGAGATAAAGATGAGATTTTGAAGGGATAAATTTTGAGAGATAAACATGGGATTTTGAAGGGTCTTTTGGATGATTTTTTGAGAGATAGAAATGAGGTTCAGAAGGGATTTTAAATGAATTTTCAGATGGAGGAGAGGAGAGAGAAAAGAAAATAGACGAAAATTAGTAGAGAGAAAATCATGTTCGAGACATCTCGTGCCTATGTTGACTGAAAAGGAGTGAAATCATGTAGGAAAATGCTTGAATAAATTTCACATCAATTAATAAGAATAAATGGTTAAACTGAAACTAGAAAATCAACAAATCACTTATTAATAAGAGAGAAATCGTTAAAAACTCACCGAAATATCGTTCCACTTGGCGGAAAAATGGGAAGGAATTTCAGCTGGATTTCTCAATCAAAATTGATGGAAAATGATTCAAAATCACTCCCTAGATAATTCAATACAATTTACAGAGGGTTTGAGACAAAAAAGAGCCCTTTTGATCAAGTATTTTGTGTGTTCTTCCAATTTTTTCCTAAAAATGTCCATAAATTATCATTCATGAAAAAAAATAAATAAAATGGGAAATAAATTTAAAACTAACACTGTCCTATGATGGATTCACTTCTAGAATAGCAAGAGACATCAGTGTGATGGCTTTCTATTGTCTAGTCATGTCACACCACGCTGAAAGGTGCATGAATATCATCTAGTGACTTTACACTACTTGCTAGAAGGATTCAATTGAGAGAAGGGTTGATGCCACTGTCACCACCATTTGAGGGAGAGGAGAAGACTTGTGACCACTTGCTAGAGGCTCTAGGTGTAGCCAAGGTAGTAAGAGGATGGTTCGCTAGTCGCTAGAGGCTCTGACCATATGGAGGGAGGGAGAAGATGAAATGGTTGTTGTTAGAGGACTTCACAGGTTTTTATTTCATCAACAATAATCAATAATCTCCATTTTACCCACATATAATCAATAATTATTGCTATGCCCCTTCATGACTTAAGTACACTAGTTACGCAGCATACTCTCTACTAGTTGATCAATCACTTACTCTTGGATTACATGGTGCTCTTTGTGACATCAGATTGCTACACCACAATACATCAAGTTTAATTAAATCACTAGGGGGCAGGTGGTGGGTCCTAAAAGTTAAAAATGTTAGTGTGATCTAAGTATCGAACTACCACTGATTTGCCACCAAAAAGGGGTAATGTGGCACATTCAGAGGTCTCAGATCATGCAGAATTCATATGGCTATGCCTGATAATAGATATTATTTAGTTATTAATTTTATAAAATAGTAGGTAATTAATTTTAATCTGAAATAAATCATAAAAATTAACTAAATTCACTAAAAAAATATGTTAAAAACATTTTGCCCAATAATTATAATTTATTTTCATGAAATTAATGCAACATTTAATTGTTTTAACTCCCTTTACTTCTAAAATGAGATATTATCAGACATCCTACCTACTTGGGTAAGAAAGTATTTATTTGCCCAATTGATGTCATCTCTTTCTTTGTATGAAGTCCACACACTTCTTTTTTTCTTGTCAATGATGTAGATGTAGGGAAGTTAATAATTGTGAAATTATGATGCTGATGAAAACTTTCTAGACAATAATTTTCCTCTCAAATATTAATCTTGAATGTTGGTATGTTTTGATGCGTTCATTGGAAAAAATATTTTACAATGGATTTTCTACCCTCATTTTGGTCAATTATTTGGATTTGCCTCAATCGTGTTCTACAAATATAGAAAAAGGTTAATAATGGTGAAATTATAAGGCTGATGAGAAATTTTCTTGGCAATAATTTCCTTCTGGAAATATATTTTCGTAATATGGGTATTCTCCATGTGCTCATTAGATTTTTTTCTTTCAAAAGTTTTTTTTCATTTTTTTACTTATTAGAATATACCTACATCTTTTCTTGGAATAGTAATAATGGTGAAATTATGAGGTTGATAAGAAATTTTCTTGATAATAATTTCCTCATGAATATATTTTTATAATGTGGGTATTTTTGAATGTTTGCACACCTCAGATCTCAAAGATGTAAAGCTCCAAACTTGATGGCCATCAAAGGGAATTTAAGGAGATCAAAACATGGGATGATTATTTCTTATATCTTTTGTGTCAATAGTGTATTTATAATAAAAAATTAATAGTATGGATGACTTGAGTTCACAAAAATTTAGGATTACACCTTTTTGAACTCAATTTATAAATATTTAAAATATTTATCAATTTCGTAACAAAAACCAAAGTAATATTATTTGGATGGTCAAATATTGTTACACTAGCCCCCTCACTTGTCCCCTCAACTGTAGCCTTTGGATGGTTTGGTCTCTTTGAAACTCCACAATGGTATTTCCTCTAATGTGAGCACAAATGAACACCATGAGGCCTGGATATGTCATTTGAAGCTAGCCTATCACACATAACTCGTTATTTAAATTTATCACCTGCACAGTACTATATTTAGAACTTCTTTATTCATAGGATTGCATTTCCCACCCTTTCTCTCTAATGGAAATTTTTTTCTAAAGATATGTTCTACCCACCTCAACAATTTCATATGGTAAATTTCAATCACTGAAGATTTAATTTTTGTGAATTAAGAACGACTATTCTATAAGTAAAACTTTACTCTTTTTTTTCACCTATATTGATGAGTCATTTTATGGATAATAAATGCATAATATATTGGGGACATCATTTGTTCGCTTTTCTAGTTCTTTGGTACTCAACCTTTTCGCCATTTTAAAAAGTATATGATCAACCTCAACTCCCTTGGAAGTTTGAATTATGGGAAATGTGTTTTCAAACTTTTCAAATCTAATTCAGCAACACATTCAAAACTAGCTCAAAAATGACCAAACTTTCTCATTGACTATGTTGAAAATATTTATTCTAAAAATAATTATTTATCCTCATATAGCTCTTGGATAATTATTTTACAGTTTATGATTTTTATTGTAGTTAATATTTTTAAAAATGGAAACATAGTACAAAATCTAGATGTGTACAATGCTACTATGACTAGTCAACTACAGAGAGAACATCTATTATTTCTAGTGCATATGATTCCACACATCATGTATGATAATATATGCACTAATAAATACATTGTCATGAAATAATTGAAGAGATCTAATCCATCTGCTAGATCCCTTTTTATTACAAAAACTAGTAGTCATCCAGTTACAATATCTTGAAATAAAGCGTGACTGGAATTATTCTAGGATATTATCTTATATCGGATTGAAGCCTGGATAAGAGAAAACATTACCTACATCACCAAATCTGCACTTGATCCTGACTATCACAGGATATGTCCTGTGAGGACATGGAGGCCTGGCACTCGTTCAACCGCATCACAACATCACTCATGCTTGGTCTCTGGATTGAGTAACGTGATGTGCATGAGATTGCAATTTCTGTATATTTCCACACAGAGTTAATATCATATCCCCCATGCAATCGCTGATCTACTATTTGGGTTATATCCCTGTTTCAATTCTTGATTGAACCCATGAGACTATAGATATTTTCTCTGTTCCACCAATAACAGGAGATTTCCCAGAAATAAGCTCTAGGAGAACAATACCAAAACTGTAAATATCACTCTTCTCATTTAACTTCAACATTTGGTAATACCTGTAATGGAAGATGACTCAAAAATAGTGTAATTACAATTAAATACGTGATTTCTATAGATAATAAAAGTGATTAGAAAAATAAAATCAACTCAGTGCATACTCTGGATCAAGATATCCTGGAGTGCCGGCAACTACAGTTGAAACATAGGCTGAGTCATCAACATGGAAAAGCCTAGATAGTCCAAAGTCAGCTAACTTTGCCTCCATATTTTCATTCAGCAAAATATTTGTACTCTTCACATCTCTATGAATTATGGGTGGCTTGCAAAAGCTGTGCAAGTAGTCAAGTCCTGAAATTATAGGTTTAATTGATTTGTGTTAACATAATAACACAATTTAAACATACTGAAACAGTAAATTGGTAGACGGTTAACAATGTACCTTGTGCAATGTCAATTGCTATTCTCAGCCGAATGCTCCAGCTTAGACAATTGCTCATATGATCTATGTGTATGTAGGCAGAACATATATTAGGAAATTAACTATAGGTTAGGGTATTGAGGGATCAGTAGAGTTGGTAAAACCTGATAAATTCTTTCTGAGAGAGCCATGTGCCATAAATTCATAGACTAGTACAAGATTATTCTTGTCATCACAATATCCTAATAGAGACACCAGATTTTTGTGGTGGACCCTTGTCAGTATTTGAGCCTGAATTCAAAGTTAAAGCTAAGTTAAATAATCTCATTCTTGAGGAAGAATCCTGGCAATTAAATCGTTATCAGATTAATCTAAGAGTAAACCAATGATTTAAGTATTAGGAGGCTTAGGTACCTCAGCTTGAAACTCTTTTGGCCCTTGGGAAGATGTTTTTGATAGCATCTTTACTGCAACTTTAATTCCATTTCTTAAGTAGCCAAGGTATACTATTCCAAACCCTCCTTTACCAATCTGGTTTTGAAAGTCTTTAGTGATGCTTACAATCTCTAAGAATGTGAATTGGTTACTCTCTGAATGTAAATTTTCTTGAGGTCTCCATGACTGAGGGTCTGAAATGTTACTCGAGAATTCTACTGTCCAAAAAGAAACTGTGTCAAATCGTGCCTAGAATTTGTAAGAAGAGGGTCGCTCTAAAAGGGTTGAAAGGAAAAGAATTATGTACCTTGTGCTGTAGCCTCACGATTATTTTCTTTTCTCCTTTTAATTCTGCATATTAATATAACAAGCACAAAGACGATTCCAACCAATGCTCCAATACTGATTATAATTGGAAGAAGAATCTTCTTTCCTTCCTTTCCTTTCTTTGCATTATTTCCTTGACATGAGTCTTTACCACATAGATTATTGTTGCCATCCATTCTACAATTATTAAAAAAAACTCATTAGAATATGGAGTATGTGTAAGAAAATCATACAAACATCATCTTATGTACATTTCATCTTTAGAGAGTAGTAATGATTGTTGAGAATTAGGTACATATAAGGCATGTCTTCAATACAATCTCTATGCATTATGTTGTACCTCTTTACAGCTCATTTTTTAGGTTACAGGCTAATTCAATTGTTTAAACCTTGGATATTAAAACTAAATCATAATTTTAATCTGATATACAGTTTTTAATGAAGTTTATGCAGTTTCACCTAATGTATCTAATTATCTATTAGTATTTTATTTACAGTAAAAGTGGTATCTACAAAATTATTACATAGGTGCGAACCTTAAAGTGAGGATTTTGTTTTGTGATTTCTCTTCAAGAATTGGAGGTATTTGTCCTTCTAATTGGTTATTTGATAAGTTCCTGCAAAATTATGAGACAATAGTCAAGTTTCATCAAGATGCCAGTAAGTATAAAGTCCCTGAAGCTTACAAGATTTGAAGTTTTGGCAGTTTTATTAGTTCACTAGGAATTTCACCGGTCAAGTTGTTATTTGACAAGTCCCTGAAATAAAAAAGTACAGTATGTAAGTCAACTTGAAACAATTTCTGCTGTAATGTTCATTTCCTCATTTTGAAATATCTTGTTATTAAGTATCGTCCAGACTCCTGCTCTACATTTTCTCATCTGAAATTATATTTATTGTAAGTAGAAAAGGAGGCATGGTTAGATATTGGATGCCACTTTGATTTACTCAGAAGATATTAAGTAGAAGAAAGAATAAAGTTCCTACTTTTAAAAAATAATCTGATAATTCATATAAACATTTTATTTCATTTTTTTACACTAGCGTGACTGTAAATAGTATGATGGAAAAATCTCACTTCTGCAGAATTGTCAATTCCGTTTTCGTTCATATTAGCTATAATTATTACTGAGGTTGACTATACTGTGATCACGTTTGTCTTTCTATAAATAGGTTACCGTGAAATAAACTAAATTTAATGACCTGTTAAATCTATGGAAGCCCCTTGTTTGACGTACGTATCTTAATTACCTCATGGATAAGTATTCATCAAATTTAAGGTTTCTTCTGGAAGTGTCTCACTTTACTGCTCTTCATGCAATTTTATACGTCTCTGGGTGGTCACAGTAAGAAGAAATTACTATTTAATATGGAAGAAACTTACAACGACACTAGAGCGCTGAGGTCAGATATATCTGGGGAAATTGCGCCACCAAGCTCCCAACGAGACAAATTTCTGCAAGAAAATTTTCGTCACCTTGTCTTTAGGCCATCCAAAATACTGATGCCCCGTAGTTCCGGAAGTCGTGGGCAGTAGGAGCTTACAGTGCCACAATCCTGTGGTTTTGAGATTCAACGTTACTGCAACTGATGCCCTCCCATGTGAGATTCTTAGGCTCACATGGATCGCCCACCCAGTTCTTCCTCAGATTGTAAAAGTCTCTAATCTTTATTATAGCGTCGACTATCACCGAAAACATGCAATGTGAGTAACAGTGTAAAATATACTGGCCAATGACTAAATAAAGAAACTGAACTTAGAAATCGCGTGGTGTAATGTAAATCAAACCCAGCATCATTTTATCTCTGATCCGGACAGTACTAGCACAGAACTGATGGTTGAGTTGTTCTTATTCGCGTCAGATCTATCCCTTTGTTCCTCAACAGTATTATTTCCAAGAGCCCTTTATTCGATTTTCCGTTAATTTATCTGATTTTCATTGACGAAGAGGATGACCATGGAGTTTGTGCAATCCATCGTTTGTATCCTCGCACTGGACAACGAAATAAAAGAGGTTGAATTGCAGTGACATGGGCAAAGTAGAGGCACTTACTATCATTCTCCTGCGTAGGCAACGCGCTCAGCTGGACCAAGGCATGAGCCTCGATGGCGTTGATCATGGGAGGTAGAGTAGAATTCCCAGTAGCTTTTAGCGAGTAGAAGATCGTCCCTCCCATCTCTTGCCTATTGGTACGAGTGTCCGCCAGCAGATAATTCGGCCGGTACTGCCGAAACAACAGGGACCCGTTTGCATAGATATCGAACTCTCTCGTTTCGTTGCTCTGGAGTGCCTGAAGCTCCGCGAAGTGCATAAACACGTATATCTCCTCTCCTGGCTTCCCCTCCACGGTGAAGTTCAAGCTCTCGGAGAGACTCGGCGTCCTCAGTGCCGTGCTCAGAACGCTCGCTGGCGTTAGGAACTTGCCGCTCCCGTCTTTAATCGTTTGGTCCGTTGCGATCGGCACCCAATTTTTACCTTCCAGGGGGCGAACCAGGCGCGATCATACGGGTCTCCGGGATATCTGTCAATCAAATTCATAAACAGCCATGTCTTCACCCGTGCATGTATATATATTTATGAATATATATACCGGAAGAGAGGGGCAGAGAAAGAGAGAGACGGAGCGAACAGGACCTCGTATTGCGGTTAGTCCGTGATCCGTCCTGTCACCCCGGAGAACAAGAGCCCGGAGAAGCGTCAACCAACGGGTACATCGAATCGAGTAGGGGTCTCAGCTCCAGCACCGTTATGTACGGCGTCCCCAGGTCCCCAGACCCTTGTTCACCAGGCACACCTGCATGTACTCGCCGGGAGAAACGGCAATGATCTCCAGTCGGGAGAACACAACTGGACGCACAGTTTGCCAGGAAGTGGACGCCAAGATAGACGTCGAACATTGGCGGCGACTTTCGGCCGTCGAAGTTCCCGTACTGGAATTCGGCCCTCACAAGGTACTTACTGCCCCTTACCAGCGGCCGCAACGTAACAGTTCCTCGTTCCATTTGGGAAGCTCCGGAGGGTTCTGTAGTAGTCGAAAACGCCCGTAAGGTTAGTCTCTGGAGAGACTTTCCTGTTCATCCCGGTGTCGACGTAGAGGGCGTCCGGCGAGTATTTGATATCGGTGATCGCCGTGTAGTTGGCGTCCCCATCGAGCCCGCAGTCGATGCTGATGAAACCTGAACAGAAACCGGGCCCCTTTGAGAATAATCTCAAAAGCGAAAGAGATATTTTACCGAGTATTTCAACCGAGATCTTCCTTGGGAAGAGAAACTTGGTCATATTCTTGGGAATCCCAGAAAACGGATTCTTTCTATTTGCTTGTATGGAATTGTACATCTCCCAAAAAGCATCAGCTATTGTATGCGTCATCTTCCTGGTTTCAGCTGATTAATGACCAGACAGCGGAATAGATGGGAAAGAGGGAGTACCTTCCGTAGACTGGCCCTGGGAGGCGGACATTAGCGTTAGGAGGCAAATCATCAGAACCCACAACCCCATCGCCGCCGCCACCAGCTTGCTTCTCCGAGCCCAATGGCGACCCGTTCGGAAGAGCAATGCCCCTGGATTTATGGCTTGTAGACGCTGGTAGACTATCCGTAGAGGAGATCATATCCCGGAGGCTTAACGGAAAGGGTTGACCTAATTTTCGACAGGGGTGTCATGTCGGCCAGTTGACCTTTGCTCCCGGTCGATTTTACGGGAGGCACGAAGTCTCACAGGTTGATGTGGATGATTGAACAAACGAAATGAATGAGGGCCCGCTCTCCCCGTTGACTAGACTATGCCAACCGTTCCTGAAGTGACGGCAGTTGGTTTTCTTGCATTATCCATGGTGATGAGCATAACGTTCCTACATGACCGAAAAAGTCAAACCTCTTTTTCATACTAAGCCAGGTACTTTTACTAGGTCTACGTAATGAAGTTGGCAAATAACTTTTGCAACGCCTAATGTTTTACATAGCGTTGTTTTCGCTCTTTCACGCTGTCATTGTGATCGCAGTCTCAAGAAGTATTTGGGTACATTACCTCTTTTAATCCCTTGTGGGGCATGTGGGTGATGCTGACATTCGCAGCCTCAGAAGGGGTCAAAAACTTCGACTGGTCAAAATGGGTTTACTTAGATATTAAATTGTTTGGCATTCTAAATTTAGCAAAAGATACTTAATATACGTTGATGTGCTACCTTCCAATCTAAGCCCAGGACTCCGCAGTCATTAAACTTGGACAATAGAAACTTAAACATCAAGAGGAAGGAGAAGATAGGGATTGAAAGCATATCTCTAATACCGAACGAGCGTTCGCATCGGAAGAGAAGTAACGAACGTCTGACCATCCGCCTGCTCTTCCCACTTCACCGTAACGAACGTCTGACCACATCAGGGGGTCGTTTGCCCTATCGTCGCCAACCCCTGCGTTCTATGCTTCTTGGGGAGAGTTCTCAAAGGAACAAATCATTGAAATTGCCAGAAGCACTACTCAGATTAGGTCTTTTAATTGACAGAGGGGCCCTCATGGTTATCATGAGATTTAGAACCTCGCTCATCTCCCTTCAACAGGTAGAGAATATGCTCGTACTCATTCAGCCGGTCTGACAGGTGCTAATTTTCAGTTCAATGGATACCATCTCCACTGTCCAGCGGAGAAGTTGACTTGGAGAACCAATCAAGTTCCGTGGAGGAGCCCCGCGGCCTCCATTGATCTCTTCAACGTCTGAGCCCGCTTGAGCCGTTGGGGAGACTTGGAAGGTTGATGTCGTCGCCAGCACCAATAACCATGCCAGCGTGAGTTCCTTTAATAACGAAATAAGTAGTCCACAATTTTCCTACGATTAGAGAATGCTATTATTTACGAAAGCCAAGTGGGCACTTCCATGGGGAGATGGACTCTTGCACCATACAATCCCATTTGCATATAAACAAAACTTCCAGCCATTGTGCAGGATTGATCCGATACCCTAAGTCGTGGATCCGATTGAAGCGGTGCCAGCGACATGAATAAATAATAAAAGCACCGTCGGGTTCATATCTCCAGCTTCTGATTTTAAAATCCAGTCCCCGGAAAGCTCAGTATGGCCCGATGTTCTATGCTCTATACATGATCATACCTATGGAGGCTCCGGTAGGAAACTCATAAAGCGACATCTCGACCACGCTGATAGTGGTCACGCCCTGCATTAATAATCATTCCCCAAGTCAAATCGATGATCCCGACCACCCGTTCCCCACTCCCCAGCGGTAAGGAAGCGTCACATGGAGGAGTACGCCACTTCTATCCTACAGCAGCATTCCCTCTCGTCATTATTAATGTGGACCTAAACCTGAACGAGTTTATCGAAGTGGAACGGTCATCATCAACTCTTCCCGGTGACTTTACAGAGCTCATTTGCACCAACTATTATTATGATGAAAAGGAAGGAGCTCTGATAACATGTTACGATGAAGAGAGGAACGGATGAAGCAGATGAACCCACATGTGAAAAGAGTTCTACCATGTACGAGTTCTTCTATCTTGGTGGATAGAGGGGAGGGGCAGAGAAATGTTAGAATGCCTGAATCATGACAGTCTAGGAACCCGCACTGACATGATTCAGGAACTCCTAACAACAATAAAAGGAGATCGTCATGACAGTGCGGGTTCCTCGAAATGTCATGATTCAGGCATCCTAACAACAGTAAATGGGAGATTGAAACTCCTATCCTATGAATATAAAATACACTTTAAACCGGCTTCCCAGATAAAGCAGTTTTTCTTGCCTTAAGATCACTCTTGATGGATCATACGACCAGTGTTCAGAAGCAAAAAGTAAATTCGTGATTTAGTTTCAGCAGATGATGTAAATAAGCACGCTGGTGACTTTCGAGATTAGCCGTTGGGCACTCGTTGGCCATCTCTGCAAGTTAATAATGGCATAAGATGCCAATATCTTAGAAATAAAATCAGCAAAAAGAAACAAAGAAACAAGTATGCTCTGTTTCCGTCTGGTCCGTTCCATCCAAAATAGTTTCCTATTTATAGTTTGAAGCGCCCATTTTCCGCCTTATGATGGGATGTTTGCCTACAGGGTAGCATAGCTCCCGGCAGCCCCACTGCCATAACGAGATGAGCCCCCCAAACTACCTATCCTGCTTGTCCCCTTTCCTCGAGACCTCCAACGGTACGCTGTTCCTTTGCAATGTGAAAAGAAATTGAAGCATATGATCCTAGAAATGTTCTTTTAAACAGGCGAGCATCGCGAAAACACATTATTTAGAAGTCAACTCAGAAGAAAACGTGTAACGAGGACTGATGTTACAAATACTGGCTGAAATGGATAAATAGATTGCTCACTCGTACTCTCATGAACTTTTTGCCGTGTATGCTCTTCGAAACTTAGTTAGGTACGAAAAGCTTTAGGGACTGAATTCTTTAGTATTATACGTAAAAGTGAAGGCATCCTAAAACTTGAAAAGCATCTGAGTTATTGATTATGAACAAGCATATCTTAGAAATTCTCCCTGTTAAGTATCTCAAAGAAAAATGTTTACCTCTGGATAAACATCAATTTAGGTTTTCGAAATTGATAGAGATTTCTCAAAAATATGACCAGCACGTCTGGCGATGCGCAAGTAGATGGTTAAAGGTCGTATGTTTCTGGTGAAAATGAATAAAAATGGCTGAAATAAAGAAAAGAATGATTCAGAAGTATAGCTGGCGTTTGGTCTTTTGATATGTGACATATTAATATAAGGCTAGTCATGAAACCATATTATAGGAAGCCTAATTGAGAAACTATCATATTCTACGAGGGCAATGATGGCATGGCTTGGAAGACAATTAACTTTATACCAACGGGGAAATAAAGGCCACAAAATTAGACTTTCGTTGAAGAAAACTGCCATTAGCATATACAAGTGAGCTATGCATACACCTCTCAGCTTACACAGTTTCTAATCCATGACTTATGTAATGGGGTATTTATAACATAACTTTCTAAGTTTCCTTGACGCACTACACTGATATCAACTGTAATTTCATTTTGTGGGATATTTATTCAGCTGTACCAGCATAAGTTCATAGAACTTGGTGGACCAGGTTCTTGCAACCTATTCTCTTTTTCAGGAAAAACCCTAAATCAAATTCAAGTCATCTAGATAAATTGTTTAAATATCATTTAACATTTAGAATACGATATTGGATTATTTAAATTCAGCCACTTTTCTTTTTTTTGAATTTTAATGATATCAATATGAATATTTGTAATTCAAATTTTAAAAATGCATATTTCCATGGTGTGTGAGAGGAAACCAAACTTTAATGATCCACCCTTATTAATAAGTGTCAAAGTAAAAATATAACCATTAAGTAAACTGTAATCATCCGAAGATACAATAAAATTCACCCAGAAAATAGTTTTCTAAGCCACAGAGCATCTAATAAAGCTGTATGACTTAGCCTAGCATGAAACCTTTTACTTGTTGAGAGGAAAACCTGAAAGACATTTTAACAAGTTGAAATATACCATTGATATATTCAAGATAAATGGTTCACAAACCTCATCTCTATCCCATTCTAAGTGTTTTTCTAGTTTATATTGTCTCAAATAAGAATTAATTCCTCTAAAATGCAGCTTTATCAAAGTTTCTTTGTTGGAGAGGCCTTTCCTCATTTATATATTTTTTGAGAATACAACAAGAATATGTCAAATGAGAATAAAGTCTCTTATAGCATGACCTGTTGAGTTAAGGATTAACTCATGATGATTTTGATGACTTTGAGATCAATATGAAATCAGTGAAATTGATATATGTGTTGTAATATAATAGACGGTTAATGAAATCAAATGATATTGAAGAGTTAAGATTACTTCAATAATGATCTATGTTCTACAGCACAGAAAATATCTTATTCTATTTAAAAATTCTCTTTCATGGATTTGATTGCTAGATAATGTGACATGAAAACATTGAAATATCTGTGTAATAAAATATATTCTTCTCTTATGTCTAAGTCTTAATGTTTGAATTTTATCTATCAAATGACTTAAATAATAGAGATGATAAGTACTGAGCATAGGAGTATTAAATGAGTAATGTTGTAGAAATATTTCAGACAAAATAAAACCACTCATTAGTTTTGATATTGATTCTATAAGATTAATGATATAAAAATATTCTCACAAGGGTTAAAAATGAATATAATTATGACCTTTGCTACTAAATAAAATTTTAATCTTAGAAAATAAGTGAAAAATATAGCTGTGTGATAAAACATTAGAAAGAGGACTTAGAGGAATCTAGAATCGAAAACCATTCCCAAAAAGTTAATGATCAAGAGAGATGAATATATCCTTCTTTATTGTCTAGTTTTCCCGTATTTTTAGGATCATGAATGGCCTGTTAAGTCCCATTTTAAGTCAACCATTTGACCTGACAAGAGAAAAAAAGCAAGCAGCCAACCCTACCAAAAAATATGAAACTTTGTCCACATTAGGGTTCAAGGGTAAATATATTTCTAGGCGGCGACTACTGTTCCCAACTAAAACTCCTCACCATCAACACATTTCAACTCTCCAAAGTTCAAACTTTGAGATCGATTGTTTCAAGAGAGATTTGGACGCCTTTCCAATCATTAAAAAAGTTTCTTCATTCAGCCCTATATTCATCAACACCTTCAAAATTATTTCTGACAGAAACATAATTTGAAAGCTATAATAAAATTAAGTTTTAAGTTTTAATAAAAATTAGCATATGTGATGTGGTAAGCCACTTATCAAGTATATGCAGTATGTTTTCCTTGGATGACCATACTTGTGGCATGTGTGGTGGCTTGAGAAGGCGATGTGGTGCCTTGGGTGAGTAGGCAAATACTTATGGTGTGCTTACTCATTTAGCATAGTTCTTATGTTGAGTTAGAATTCCTTCTCAACACTTGTGATGTGTTGATCATAGAGTGAAGATTGTATGAATCATCTAAGTAATGACTGCTAGATGTATGACTATAGTATAGTTTACATAAGCATGATGAATCTATGATGCAAAGGGGAACTAAGCCCATGAGTACAATCACGAGGTGTGCTTAGTGAAAACCAAAAGTCTGACTTGAGAAGTGAATGTAGGTCAAATGAATTTGGTTTGAAGCACCATAAAAAATCTTAGTGTTAACTCTCTTGTATTTATTTAATTTTTATATTTCTATATTGATATAAATAAATAAATGAGATGTTAATATATACAAAAAAATAAGAAAAATGGTAGCCAACTAGGGACCTACATGATTTTCCTTCTAGTTGACTATATGGTGGGAGGATGTACCCAAGCCCCACCACTGAAGACCACAAAATCAGTGGACTCCATGTCACCTCCTCCAATGACCACGCCAACTATCAAAGCCACCCCACATCGCCGCCACCAAACCTAAGTGAAGGATCCGAATATCTATTATTACTAGCCTTTATTATGCTTAATTTCCCTGAATTTATTTACATTACGTTATACTCCTTGTGACTATAAATACACCTAAGATCTCAATGAAATGGTTGCCTAACCTTTGGTTAAGAATTATCAAATGCAAAGACTATGCCCTAAAGGATCCTTGTGACTACCGCCTACCTGTAGCCACTCATTGTTGTGTGGGTCCCACCCTATCTCGTGGCCAACTCTTCCCTCTCATTGGTGGCTGGACGTCCCCTCTACAAGCCTTCATGCACCCGATGACATGCTGATGATTGTCCATTAGAGTGCCAGCAGTGCACTGTGTACATACCTCTCCCATGGACGTTTGTGCACCCATCCCTCTTCCAACAAACCAAAGTGTCCCGCACACCTAGCAAACATGCCACTACACCCTACCCTGTGCACCAGCCTCCAGCCCGACAACCACCACACACACACCCTGCATAGCCTTCTTTCGACCATCATCTGAATTTAGTTTCAAGGTGCTGCCCTAAAACCCACAAGCGGGTGGCTTCGATTGCCCCAACTGAGCACAAATTGATCCATGATGGGTCGGGTCTCTTTGATCAGCCTCAACATCAATATTGTGGCATGCAAATGCTGAAGGTCTCCTCTTAACCCTCTCTAGTGATCCATGTGTTTTAACTTTATCCCATCTTTTCCTCATACATGTTTCACTGCCAATGGATTTAGTTGTGTCAACTCATGACCAGCTGACTGGGTTATGATTTCCTTATTTGGAGGCTTACTAAGATTTTGAAATGTGAAACTTTGTTCTATCACAATGACTTGAGACAATCCTCTTGCTCTTGATCAAGGATGGAACAGTCTCTCACATCATTACAACAAGTTTTAAAGGTTCGAACCGATTGTGTGATTATGTAGCTTGTTATTTATTCATAGTACTCCCAACGTATTTTATCAAAGTCAACCCTAGTCATCCTAGATCACTATAGGTTAGAAGAAATAAAATACAAGCCTTTTGCTGTTAGAAATAGAAGCTTGATTACAAGTACATGATTTATCTTCTAATGTATTTTTAATACTTTTTTTGTATCATTTTATATGGTTATGTAAGAATAAATAGTATGTTCAATAAATGGAACAAAGCTAATTGATGTAGAGATTATGTTAGAAGAAACACCAACTTTGCTGCATATTTTCATGTGCTGTAGTGACCAGCAATGGATGGCCATTCTCACTGCCATTCTTCTAATAAATCTAAAATGTGGGGATTATTGTTATATTAAGCAGTGGTCTTATATGTTCTTTTAAGCCAGTGATGTAGTGATGT